>APFE031627876.1:0-29508 GCA_000404065.3 Pinus taeda | reverse complement strand
AAATATTAAAAAAATACAATTTTACTTCAAATTATATCATAGAAAACATTTCATTTAAACACTTATTGATTCACAATAGCTATAAAAGCTATGAGAGATACTTGCTGAGAGATACTTTGCAATCACTTGCTACATGATTTTAATGGTTAATAAAGTAGTGGAGGAATTATTGGGATGGTTAAAAGTGATTGGAATTTGGGTAAAAAAATTTCAAATTTTTTTTGGAGACAGTGTTTGAATAATATTTTTGATGGTAGAAATAGATTCAACACCATCCAAATTTCTAAAACATCTAAAATTATGAAATTCGATGACTTTTATTTAGATTTACAGAAATTTCTAGCCATTTTTTTCAAAATATGACTAGAATTTCTATAACTTTCCTCATTAAACAACGAGATAGTTAACTGCACCACAACGGCGATCAATAAATATCTAGCGGCTCAGCTAACGGTGATAAGTAAATACTGAACAGGGCAATTAATAACAGAGCAGAATAAATAGATATGAGTACAATTCACCATCCTCCGGCGTTTTCATGCACTAACAAAAGATTCGTGCGTTTATTGATGGGCATCATATGTGTTAATTTGCTTTGGTGTATTGATAATTATGTCCAATATTAGTATTTGGTATAAAAAAAAAAAAAAAATGGTTAGAAAATTTATCAGTTTTGAAACTAACAGTGAAGACAGTTATTATGGGTTCTTATTCGCTAATGTTTGTTATTCCAGGAAAGTTTATTGATGGACATCATATGTGTTAATTTACTTTGTTGTGTTGATAATTATGTTAAATATTTATATGTGGTAAAAAAATAAAATTAAAGGGCTGAGAAATTTTTCAGTTTTGAAATTAACAATGAGAATAGTTATTATTGATTTTTATTCGCTAATCCTGGTTATTCAAGGAAAGTCATATCATGTTTAATTGTTGGCTGGTGGGTCCATAATGGGGCAGGTTATCAGTCTTGGTCTTGAGCTGTTCTTGATAGTTATTATTGGTTCTTATCTGCTAATGCTTGTTATTCAAGGAAAGTCACATCACATTTAATTGCTGAATTGCTGAAGGGGGTAGGTTATCCCTCCTGCCATATGCTCTGTGTCTTGAGCTGTTTTGTTTCCTTATATCAATGAGCTTTTAACAATGTAAAAACAGTTTTAATACATACTTCAACCTGTGTATATATAGTATGAAAGTTTTATTACAAATTTCGGATTATTTTTACGAAAAAAATACTTAAACTTCATATAAACTAACAACATTACAACATTTTTTCCATACCATACTAGAAAACGCATCTCTTAAAAAAGCTTCATATAAACTAACTAATTTACATTTTATACATATATTTTCTATTTCTATATCAATCTAAAACTTATTCATTATTTTAATATTTCAATTTTTAATTATAGAAAATGGTGTGTATATTAAATGATTAGAATTTATTTTAACTTTAAATTTATTAGATTTAAAAAAAAAAAAAAAATTTTTAAAGAAGAATAAGAATGGTATGTATTTTAAAACATTCACTCTCTCTTTAGATTATAATAAATTTAAAATTATATATATATAGGAATTTTTGTGGAAGATTGTCCAAAAACATGGATGGATAGGAAATTAATTAAAAAACTAAAAGCTCTCCCTTTTGTTGGGGAATTTTGCTAGAGGAATAACATAATTTTTGAAAATTAAGGACAATTTTTTTATCATGGTAGTCCTTAATAGTGTTGTTTTACATGACTCTCTCTCATATATCTGACCACTCAACAGAATCAATTTCTAAGTAGAAATATATAAAGAAAATCCATGGACATTCTTTGATGGAGTTGTGAACTTGACCATGGGTGGATCTTGAGGCCTCATATATTTATCTGATACACATTTCTTCATTTTTTTCTTGTAATTTTAGAAGGGAAACCAACAACCATGTTGAATTATTTTTTTTTTAAATTACTTCTAAAGTTGGTTGAATTTCTTTGATTTGAAATCAATATCTACTGAGACTTTTCAAATGTGTTAAAATGGATGTAGGGAACAATTAGACTAAAAAACCAGTTTAGATCTATCTAACACTGGATCTATCATGCATTGAGAGGGATCAAATCCCTCGAGGTTCAAACCTTCTTTTTGGGGAGAACTTGAGGAAAGCTTTGCACCTCGAAGGATTTGATCCCTCTCAATGCATGATAGATCTAATGTTAGAGCGACCTAACCTGGTTCCAGTTGAGGGCAACAATGTCACATTTTAATATTCTCCTTATTATGTATATGTTTGGGATAAACTTAGCCCCAAGGGATAGCTCAGTGGGTCGAGTTCTTGTTGCTAAGTACTTTGCCTATAGGGAGGTCATGGGGTCAGATCTCCTCGACACCCTTGAGGTTAGGCCTTACTAGATTGGTCGGCATGTAGATCCCTTTGGGTTGATCTACCTGGATTTTACCATGGATGTAGCATCCACTCAGTGTCTGTGAAACACCTTAAAATAATGCCCCAGGGGATAGCTCAGTTGGTCGAGTTCCTATTGCTAAGTACCTCGACTATCAGGAGGTCACAGGGTCAAATCTCCTCAACCCACTTTGGGTTAGGCTTTTCTAGCTTGGTCGGTGGGTAGATCCCTTCTAGTTGATCTACTTGAATTTTCCCATGGATGTAGTGAGTTGATCTACTTGGATGTAGATCCCTTCTAGTTGATCTACTTGGATGTAGATCCCTTCTAGTTGATCTACTTGAATTTTCCCGTGCATGTAGCGAGTTGATCTACTTGGATGTAGATCCCTTCTAGTTGATCTACTTGAATTTTCCCGTGGATGTAGCAAGTTGATCTTCTTGGATGTAGATCCCTTCTATTTGATCTACTTGAATTTTTCCATGGATGTAGCAAGTTGATCTACTTGGATGTAGATCCCTTCTAGTTGATCTACTTGAGTTTTCTAGTGGATGTAGCGGGTTGATCTACTTGGATTTTCCCGTGGATGTAGCAAGTTGATATACTTGGATGTAAATCCCTTCTAGTTGATCTACTTCAATTTTCTCGTGGATGTAGTGAGTTGATCTACTTGGATTTTCCCGTGAATGTAGTGGTCACTCAATGTCTGTGAACTACATGTAAATGTTTGAGATAAACTTCAAAATTCACATTATGTTTTCTTTGCTTCACATGACGATATCATTCCCTTCATTAATTTAGTTTGTGTTGCTTTCCTTGAATGATTTGTACGTTTGTGTTTGGATGCTTTGAGTGGTTGTTTTGTTTATGTGTTTGGATTTGGATGGTAATGTTTGTGAATATTAAAGTTGGTGTGTTAAATTTTTATGTGTACTTAGTTATCTATTAGTAATTAGTTGGTGATAAAGAAATGAGACAATTTTGTCAATAGTTTGTAGGAGGATTGATACTTGACATCTATTTCATTTAATTTTAGGTATCACAGCTTCTGACATCTAATTAATTCGTAACAGTTTCCCTTCCGCTATTACTGAATATATCTTGAAGTGTGATTTTAATAATTTACTGTGTCAATATTACTCTTGAAATAATTTTTTTCTTTGCTACTGTTTGAAATAATTTATTTCCTTCAAGAATAGTTTGATGATTTTTTATTTTTTTTTAATCTATGGCAAAGTCAAGAAATAATGTATTTTTTATTTTTTTTAAATGAGGGGCGAGATTTATAGAATATTTACATTATTTTTTTTCTCCAAACAATTATCACATCTCTTTGAAGAATATTTTGATTTGTTTTGAATGTTTATAAGTATATATTTTCCTCTTATAAATATTTTGAATATATTGTTATATGCAGTTATCTATTAGTAATTTTGAATATATGTAATTTTGAATATATTTTGAATATATGCAATTGCATATAAGTAATTAGTTGGTGTTGAAGAAGGGAGACATCTTGTCAAGGATTAGTTGGTGATGAGGAAGGGAGACAATCTTGTCAAAGATTAATTTGCTATTTCATTCTAATTTTAGGTATAGCAACTTTTTTAGTGGATGTAGCGACCACTCAATGTCTGAACCACATGTAAATGTTTGAGGTAAACTTCAAAATTCACATTATGTTTTCTTTGCTTAGCATGATGATATCATTCTCTTCGTTAATTAGTTTGTGTTGCTTTCCTTGAATGATTTGTATGTTTATGTTTGGATGCTTTGAGTGGTTTTTTTGTTTATGTGTTTGGATTTGGATGGTAATGTTTGTGAATGTTAATGTTGGTGTGTTAAATTTTTATGTGTATGTAACTATCTATTAGTAATTAGTTAGTGATGAAGAAAGGAGACAATCTTGTCAATAGTTTGTAGAAGGATTGATACTGGACATTTATTTCATTTAATTTTAGGTATCACAACTTCTGACATCTAATTAATTCGTAATAGTTTCCCTCTCGATATTACTAAGTATATCTTGAAGTGTAATTTTAATAATTTGCCATGTCAATATAACTCTTGAAATAATTTGTTTCTTTGCTAATGTTTGAAATAATTTGTTTCCTTCAAGAATATTTTGATGATTTTTTTTTTTTATTTTTTTTTTTTAATCGCAAAGTCAAGAAATAATGTATTTTTTGCTTTTTTCAAATGGGTGTCCAGATTTATACAATATTTACAATATTTTTTTCACCAAACAATTATCAAATCTCTTTCAAGAATATTTTGATTTGTTTTGAATGTTTATAAGTATATATTTGCCTCTTATAAATATTTTGAATACATTGTTGTATGCAATTATCTATTATTAATTTTGAATATATGCAATTGCATATTAGTAATTAGTTGGTGATGAAGAAGGGAGACATCTTGTTAAGGATTAGTTGGTGATGAAGAAGGGAGACGTTCTTGTCAAGGATTAGTTGGTGATGAAGAAGGGAGATAATCTTGTCAAAGATTAATTTTCTATTTCATTTTAATTGAAGGGAGATAATCTTGTCAAAGATTAATTTGCTATTTCATTTTAATTTTAGATATAGCAACTTTTTCATGGATGTAGCGGCCACTCAATGTCCGTGAACCACATGTAAATGTTTGAGATAAACTTCAAAACTCACATTATGTTTTCTTTGCTTCGCATGACGATGTCATTCCCTTCATTAATTTAGTTTGTGTTGCTTTCCTTGAATGATTTGCATGTTTGTGTTGGATGCTTGGAGTGTTTTTTTGTTTATGTTTTTGGATTTGG
Source organism: Pinus taeda (assembly GCA_000404065.3). Classification (NCBI taxonomy): domain Eukaryota; kingdom Viridiplantae; phylum Streptophyta; class Pinopsida; order Pinales; family Pinaceae; genus Pinus; species Pinus taeda. The sequence goes on along the minus strand of APFE031627876.1, from coordinate 24,321 downwards.
ATGGTAATGTTTGTGAATGTTAAAGTTGGTGTGCTAAATTTTTATGTGTATGTAATTATCTATTATTAATTAGTTGGTGACGAAGAAAGTAGACAATCTTGTCAATAGTTTGTAGAAGGATTGATACTGGACATCTATTTCATTTAATTTTAGGTATCACAACTTCTGACATCTAATTAATTCATAATAGTTTCCCTCCCGATATTACTAAATATATCTTGAAGTGTAATTTTAATAATTTACCGTGTCAATGTTACTCTTGAAATAATTTGTTTCTTTGCTAATGTTTGAAATAATTTATTTCCTTCAAGAATATTTTGATGATTTTTTTATCTATTTCATTTAATTTTAGGTATCACAACTTCTGACATCTAATTAATTCATAACAGTTTCCCTCCCGATATTACTAAATATGTCTTGAAGTGTAATTTTAATAATTTACCGTGTCAATGTTACTCTTGAAATAATTTGTTTCTTTGCTAATGTTTGAAATAATTTATTTCCTTCAAGAATATTTTGATGATTTTTTTATCTATCGCAAAGTCAAGAAATAATGTATTTTTTGCTTTAAATAGTGGTGAGATTTACAAAATATTTACATTATTTTTTTTCTCCAAGCAATTATCACATCTCTTTCAAGAATATTTTGATTTGTTTTGAATGTTTATAAGTATATATTTTCCTCTTATAAATATTTTGAATACATTGTTCTATGCAATTATCTATTAGTAATTTTGTATATATTTTGAATATATGCAATTGCATATTAGTAATTAGTTGGTGATGATGAAGGGAGACATCTTGTCAATGATTAGTTGGTGATGAAGAAGGGAGATGTTCTTGTCAAGGATTAGTTAGTGATGAAGAAGGGAGACAATCTTGTCAAAGATTAATTTTTCTATTTCATTTTAATTTTAGGTATAACAACTTTTGGCAGCTTTTTAATTCTTAATAGTGTTTCTCTAGGTATTACTAAATATATCTTGATTCTTTTTAATAATCTACACCCTCTAGATTAACAACATCCCTATTAGTGCCTAAATCTACCTCACGTTGAGAAAGGTAGGATCTAGGGTAACATCAAACCACGCTTAACCTGGTAGCTAGCCCTACCAGGTCGGGATAGGGATCCCTCCTTGTCAATCTCAGCAGAATATGATCAATGAGGGCTTGAGATGACTGATGTGAATATTGATCTTAGGCTAGGTATGTGTGCAGAAGAGTTTGATTGAATTTGATGACGTTTTGTTGGCTCAAATGGAAAGGCAGATTTGGGTCTCGGAAATGAGGCTCGGTTTTATAGAGATCTCTATGGGGCAAGGTAGGCAAATGATTTGGTAATTCAAATTGAATGAAATGGAGAGCTTTAGACAGGTGAGGAGTTGAAGAGGGCAAAAAAATCTCAGGGATCCTCTTCAAACAACTGAAAACATAAATAATTAAACAAACCCTAGGTAGAGCACTGCAATTTCAATGGATTCTACCTTTACCCTTGTTTGATTTAGTTAAGATGAAACAAAGAGAGATAATGGCATACATAAAACACATGTAAACTAACAATTACATGAGGAAACACAATACCAAAGCAAGATGCCACATGAATCCCATAAAGTGCTACAAACCCTAGTCTATTCCTTAGCCAAGCTATTGAAATGTGTATACAATGAAGCTCCAAGCTTTCCCAAAAGTCCAACCATGCTAATGACTGAAAAATTACAAGATATAGGCAGCCAACAAGTCATCCTAGCCTCTATGGGTCAAGCTCATAAGTTTAGGAGCTATTCCAACAAATTCTAAACTGAGAACTAAAAAGTAGGCAGTGGAACAACTTGCCTCTAAAAAATTGGGAATTGATTCATTCAGTTGCAAACTACCTTTTCATGGATGAATCTACTTATATGAGTGAAAATTTAGCATAATTACATCAAGATCCATTAAATTACATTAAATTACATCATGAGTTTGACATTTAAAAGGAGAAAAGTCAAACTGTCAAGAAACTAGGCGAAAAACAGAGTATTTTTGGTCAAACTGAGCAAAATTCTTCCAATGAGCCGCGTTGATTTCCCTATGCGTAGCACCTTTTTGCAGCTACTTTTGGAGGCCTTCCCGGTGTCCAAATTTGTTCCAAGTGTTCTTGTTGGAAACGTCTACCTGTATACTTTCCCAAACAAGTGGACGTTTTGAATTTGGCCTCCATTTACCCCTCCAAAACCGATTTCTCCTAACACTGCTTCATGTGTGTCCAAAAAGGGGCAGAAAGGTTAATTTTTAGGTGTTTTTGACCTTTTTGGAAGCTCACAACCTGTCAAAATTTCTTGTCCATTGGTAGGCATGCATATTTTTCCATGCCAAATTCAAAAATGCTAAGTTTTCCTCAAAAGGAGGTCTCCATCAAAAGCGAGCGCTAGGTGGCGCAGCGCATTGGGCAAAAAAACCTGTTTTTTGTGCCAAAAATTCCAAAATTGCAAAAGGTGTCCCAAATTTTTTGAAATTTGGGTTGAGTGTCCTCCATTAAGTGTTGTTTTGGGCCAACAAATCCTCAACCAAGATCTGAAGTCTATCTTGCTCTTTTTGCTTCTTCGATGCCTTCTTCAACTTGGCCTTCAAGTTCCTGATTCTTGCCTTACAACTTTTGTTTCTCGCCAAGTAATGGTAGGCCATGTGCCTCAACATATTTTTTTCCCTGGTGGCCTTCTATAGCAACTTTTCCAAGTGGATATTTGCTCTCTCGAGCCAAGAATCACAATCAGCATTGATTTCTTGTTCAAGTGGGGTGAGCTTCACTTTCCTCCTTTTAGCAACTTGTTGGTTTTCTCGTATTTTTGTAGCTCCATAATGGTTTGTTGATCCTCTAGCTGCTTGTTTCTTTGCTCTAGGTATTTCATTATCCACTTGGCTCTTTCTAGGTTGAGGGACAAATCATTAATGTCCGGCAGTTGCTCCTGAATGATCTCCCTGAGCTTTGAGCTTTGTGGGCCCAAATCAGTGTCATCATCTTGAATGAGAATGAAATCTGTCTCCTGCTCTCCTGAAGGCCCTCATCATGTAATGGACGCTTGCCCTTGTCTTGAACCTGCTCTGCTAATGGAGGAAGCAAGACCCCTTCCACCCCGGGTGGAGATAATACTCGCTTTACTGCTGCAAACAACCTTCTAGTGCCCTTTTGGTAGGTGACAAATATTGGCACACTAGCGGTCTGTGTCTCATGACTCTCCTGCTGATGTGAAGGTCCACCTATCTCATAAAAAGTTGTTGGAGGCACTTGAGGACCTGTGAAGACCTCATGTGAAATGAAATCCTCCTATGAGATGTTCTGCAAACCAAGCTGATGCAAGACCACAATTTTGATTAGTGCAAAAGGTATATGTTGTTATACTAATGCTGAGGAGACTTCCTTTGCACTAAGGTGGTCATCTTCTCAATGTTTCAGCAAATAAAGTAGGGGAGATTCATCATTCTCACCCTGATATAATGCATCAACAATCTGATGTGATAAGCATATAGGCGAGAAAACTGGCCCTCATAGCTTAAATACTTAATTATGAGTTTCATCAAGGGAGCATATGAGTCTTTCAGATACCAGAAGGAAAAAACTCTACTGAGATGTCTTTGATAACCAGCCTTGATGTAAGGCTTATACTATTCTCTATCAATCTGTTGCCTTTTATTCCATTGCTCACCGACATTTGGAATGCCAGTTGCTATAGAAATAGACTCTGGTGTTAAGGTGAATGTCACACCTGCTAGAGTGACTTGGCCATTATGTAGATGGAGCACAAACAACCTGGCCAACTCATGATGGTATTGCATTGTCTCTACCATCTCACAGAACTGATAACAGGATTGGTGTTGAAAGCATGTGACAGCAAGAGGTCAGGCCTGCAGCTCGGTAAGTGAAGTAGGCTCCTCTCATATATTTTTACCACCCTTGTGAGGTCTCCTTGGTGCATGCATTTCTCTAGGAGAGTAACTGTCTGTCTCCTCATCTCGGTTATAGGAAGGATCAGATTCCATGTTTGCCAAATATTTGAGTTTTTCTCTTAGATGAGTATGAAGATATCTAAAGTGTCTTTAGTTTTCTACTACCAAGGATGAGAATGTATGAGGGACTGTGAAAAGAAAGTGTATGAGGATGTTGGGAATATTTGCTGAAAGGATTTTGGGGAATAAGAGGGTTTTAGGGACAGTAATCAGACTTTGGGATAGCAATTAGGGTTTAGGAATTTGTAGCTAGGGTTTGGGATAGTGAGAATTAGGGATATGGGGATTAGAGAATGAGTTGAAGAAACTAGAAAATAAATCAGGGAATCAAAGGGAGAGGGAGTGATAGAGTGGACTTGGCAGCAAAAACACAAACTGTAAACCCTAAGCAATTGTTTTTTGATCAAAAATTGCAAGGAGGTAGGTTTTCAAGGTTTTGTCACTAAATCACCATAAACATCTAGAGGCACACATTTATTGGCAGTGGCAGAATGTTTGACTTACTTGGACAGGTGGTAATCGAGCAATTTTGGCAATTGGATGAGTTTCGTGGGTGAAATCAGGCTTGCAGATCTATGCGTCGTGCCACAAACCCAACACTCCACACTAGCTCTATGCACCACGCCAGTGTATTTTTTGCACTGTGGAGGGTGGCCCAATGCGCCGCACCCACGACCCAGTTTGTCGTGCCCCTGAAACTTCCCCTGTTTGCTGCGATTTTTCCTCTTTTCTCCAACATGACCTTGCTCTTATTTCCTTTTTCTCGTTTGGATGCAAATGAGCTCTTTGAACACAAGAAATGGTTTATATACAAAAGATTTTAATTCTTCACTCATAAAACCCACTTTTGTAATGTTTACATTTGACATTTGCTTTTCAAACTCTGTTTTTAAGCAGTTTGCTTTATTTTTTCCTTTAACAAACTGAATGATTTGACTTTTTGTTTGCTTTGCATGTGATGGAGGTGCTTAAGCTTGGCAAGGTGACCAAGGTTGCCACTGAAGCTATTACAATATGAAAAACTGAAATTATGTCAAATTTATACATGAAAATATAAAATACTTTGTTTTTCCTCAAAACAGGGTTTTGAGGAAAAATAAGTCTCTGAACATGTGATTATGGAATTTATTGGTACTGGCACTTTATTCAACCTCCTCATGCACCTGCTGACCATTATTGAACATTTTGAAGACCTTTTTGGATGAAACCCTAGACCTAATGAAATTGAAACCCCAAAAATGACTCTTGCAGATTTAAAAACAAAAAATGACTGCAGATGATCTAGATGAATGGAAATGGGCCAGCAGGTAAAGGGCACGAGGGAAAATGTACAACAAGCCACTACCGTCAGATGATCCATGATCCTTATGGAATGCAGCTGACTGAGTGAGACACCTAACATGCAATGCAACACGAGAATTTGATCACTGACAGAGGGATGAAGATATCGACACTAACATTGGCTCCAATGGGGATAGTAGCTCCTTGGAGGTGCCAAGAACTACAGATCTTTAGGAAAGCAAATAGTGCCTTCGTCCATTGGGCTATGGAGTTAATAACTTCGACAAACCAAAACCAAACTCTTGACTCAATTTTTAGGACTGAAATCTGACTCAATTTCAAGACTGAAATCGACTGAAGGACCTAACTTAAACAAACCAAACCAAAATTGAAATCAAACCTCAGTTTTATAGCCTTCACCTTGGGCCCCAAATTGAAAGAATGATATAGTACACACTTGCAATGAAATTTAAACAAACCAATATACAACAGAAAACATTTCAAAAATAGTACCTTTTGAGCAGCTGACCATTAACCGGCCCACCTGGATAGTCTTCTCCATTCATTTCTTTCAAAAGGAAAGCATTTTGGCCCTGATATGCAGCGATCTTGAAAGGTCCTTTTCAAAGATTCTCAAACTTGCCATGCTTACCTTTATCTTCGTTTCTCAAACTTGCCATGCTTACCTTTATCTTCGTTTCTTGCGTCCCATTTCAACACTATGTCTTCTATTTGAAACTTTTTCGCCTTTTCCTTTCCATCATATATTTTCTTGATTCTCTCTTGCAGCCTGAAAGTGTTCTGAAAAACCTCCTCTCTAGTCTATTGTAAACGGATCATTTGATTAATTATTCACTGCAAATGATCATCCTCGTTGCCAGCTTCCTGCAGAAGTTTAACCACTGGGACTGCGAGAGAGGTTGGGAATACTGTATCCACACCATACACGAGCTCAAAAGGGGACATGCCTATAGATTTATTTTGACTTACTCTGTCTGCCCAAAGTGCATTAACAAGCTTTTTGTGCCAATTTTTCTTGTTTGTTTCCAACAACTTTTTGATAATATTAACCAATGATTTATTTGAGGATTCTGCCAATCAATTACCTTGTGGGTAATACGTAATTGAGTGCCCCAAAGTGATTTAATATTTATTACAAAAGTCAATCATTCTTTTAGATTTAAAATTTGTTGCATTATCAGTGATCAACTTATTTGGAAAGCCAAAACGAGACAAAATATTGTTTTCAAGAAATGAAATGATTACCGAATCAGTGACCTACCTCGTGGGAATCGCCTCAATCCATTTGGTGAAATAGCCCGTCGCTGTGAGGATCCATTTGTGTTGCGCTGAAGAAGTAGGATGGATCTCTCCAATGAATTCCAAACCCCACTGCTAAAATGGAGCACTTACTTCAATGGGCTTGAGCGGTAAAGGCTGCAATTTCTCCTACCTTGAAAAATCTGACATTCGTGGCAGCTTGCTATAGTTTTGTACACATCAACAAAAAGAGTTGGCCAATAATATCTCGCTCTCAAAATTTTATTAGTTGTTGTCTTCCAGAAAAGATGACCTCTGCAATCCCCCTTGTGAAAGTCTTCCATAACCTGTTTTGCCTCTTCTTCAACCAAACAATTGAGCAAGACACCACCAGGATCTTTCCAATAAAGTGCATTATTCATGATACAAAACATGGAAGCCTTCAATTTCAGTGTTCTACTTTTTTTCTTAGCCATTCTAGGTGGTGGTGACAGATTTTGGAGTACATAAACAATGTCTGAATACCAAGGAGAAAGAAGAAAAATTTATGATACCTTAGCAGGAAAGCTCTCTTCATCTTCCTCAGACATAGTAGCAATGAGATTAATGTCCAAGGCATGCAAATTTGACTCAGCCATTAGTTTGGCCAGCCCCTGTCCTTTGACGAGCTTTGTTGGTTTGATCTCCACGTCATATTCCAACAAGGCAGCAATCCATTTGCCTCTTCTTCCCTCTGGATCTGTTTGCACTAAGACATCTTTGACAATAGCATTAGGAACATAAGCAAGAATGTGAGAATGTAGAATATAGACTCGAAAATCTTTCAATGCCTTTACCAAAGCAAGAGACTATTTTTCAATAATATTATACTTTAAAGCTACATCCCTTATGGTTCTGCTGAAAAATGCAATTGGTTTCTCGAGCTGGTCTCTTTTCTTCATCAAGACCGTTGCCATAGTATGATCAGAGGCAAATGAAAACAAAATGAAATCTTGAGTATAATCCGGGCTGATCAAAACCGGAGCTGACGAAAGGGCCAATTTCATCAAATTGAAAGACTTAATTGCTTCCTCGGTCCGCTTCAGTACACTATCTTTCTTGAGCATGTTTATGATTTCCCTTAAATGTTTGGAAAGATTGGGCACAAAGTGACGTAAGAAATTCATCTTACCGTTCAATGATTGGATTTCCTTCTTACTTCGTGGAAAATCAATCTTTTGAATGGCTTCCAACTGAGCTGGATCGATGCAGATGCCCTCCTTTGATATAATAAGACTGAGAAGCTTGCCTTCATCCATGGCAAACAAACTCTTCTTTGGATTGACAGATATACCATACTTTCTACACCGCTGAAATACAATCTTCAAATGATAAAGGTGCTCTTCATCTTAATTAGAGAAAACTGTCAAATAATCAAGATAAACAACTAGAAAGACATCTTTTTCATTAGCAAATGCAATATCCATTGCCCGTTGAAAGGTTGCACCAGCATTCTTCAATCCGAAAGGAATCTTTGCATAATAAAAAGTTCCCCACAGAGTGGTGAACGTTGTTTTGTCTCTATCATTCTCATGGACCAGGATTTGGTTATAACCCAAATACCCATCAAGTAGCGACATGCGGGATGCTCCTACTACTCTTTGAAGTATGTGATCCATCTTGGGAAATGGATAGTTATCTTTCAAAGATACTTTATTCAAATTTCTAAAATCAATACATAACTGAATCTCACCTATTTTCTTGCACACGGGCACCAAATTAGAATTCCAATTTGAACATCTTATGGGGACGATGATACCAGCTTTATACAACCGATTCACTTCCTTCTCTATTGAGGGCAGTAGCTTTGGATTTATTCTTCTTAGCTTCTGACGAAAAGGCTTTTGATTTGGCTTGATTGGAATGATATGCTGAATTATGCTTGTGTCATATGCCTTCAAATCTGAATAATCCCACGCAAATACATCAGTAAATGAAGATAGTAAACTGATATACTTTGCTTTTACCTATGGAGGGAACGCTTTTGATAACTTCACCATTCTAGAATTTTTTTTTAATCCAATGTTCACATCCTCAACTCCTTTCTCTGTTGGCAGCAAGCTCGATTTTCGGGCTACGTCATCTTGATCAAACAACTCCTCTAAAGGTATTAGACCTTTAGGAATGACATTGTCCTTCAACTGCAAAACTTCTATTTGATTGACTTCTATATCCGCCTCACCATCATCATACTCCACATCAATAGAAGTGTCTTTGAATTTACCTTCATTGTGCAGAAATTCATTGATCTCTTCATCATCTTGAAACACTTACCAATACCTTTGATTGTCAGGGACAACCAGGCGATGTTTCACATGAATCTCAAAATTATTGTTTGAATTCATTGGAATTTTCAAATTACTTGCTGTTGTTGCAAATGAATCTACAATGACATTCTGAACACGAGGGACACATGTCAAAGTGTAATCTGAAAATACTCTGAAGATATCTAATACTGCATTGCGGTAGGCCCGCATTTGAGGATGCTTAGTTTGGTATTCCCCTTTCACTTGCTTGATAACTAACTCGGAGTCGCCATATAATGAAATCCTTTTAGTATTTAACTTTCTAAGAATTTTCAAACCAACAATTAAAGCCTCATATTCATCCTCATTATTTGAACAATCAAAAGCCAATTTATAAGGACATACCCTTACATTACTTGACACTTTGTTTGGGGTGAAAATAGGCCTGCGTATCCAAATGAAAATTTCAGCACCTTCCCTTCCTACTGCGCCATCAAAATCCATGCTCCACAAGCTAGCTTCGTTCTCTTCCAAATGCTGAATTTTTGTTTGCTCTTTTTATTTTCCTTATTGTCCATCAATATTTTACTGCTGCCGGAAGACTGATTGCTCAATGATACTATCAAGTCTTTGTCTTTCTTGCCTTAAGACCTCTCTGAAATTTTCAGTGATCTCTGGAATGTCTTCTAGTTGAACTACTTGGCTATTTACATCATTAAAACTATCTGAATACAAAACAAATGATTCTCAATCAGTATGTACATAGTTGATTGGATGATTTACCGGTTTCTCCTTGCTAGTGATCATGTACTTCAACTTTTGTTCCTGGTATAATTTCCTCATCTAACTGAACACAGGAATAGTAGCATAGGAGAAATCAATATGCAATGTCCCTTTAAGTTTTGCTCCCCAAGATCTAGAAAGAAGCATGTCAAATTTAGGAGGAATATCCGCCACAACCACATCCATCAAAACATTTTTAGCCAGAATCTGATCCAAACTGACCACCAAATATTTGATAAGACCAATGCATCTTACTCTACTAGAATCGAAAGAGTAAAGTTCATGATACTTTCTGGTGATATCCAATCCCAATTTCTCCATGATTTCCTTAGGCATGAGATTATGAGAGGCTCCAGAATCGAACATAGCATTATGTAACACATAGTCATGCACCCTAAGTCTGATGTAAAAAGGAGCTACATCACTATTTTGAGACTGACCTTCCAATGCTAGACCAAAAATCAACTCAGGTTGATCATCCTCCACGTTTACCATATCAGATAATGGATCTCAATTCAAAATCTTAGACACCTGACCCTTATAGTTGTTGTTCTTCATCAACTCAGTCAAAGGAATAGATACTTTTAACTTACCAATTTCATTTTCTAAGTTAAAAGCTGAAGTTTTCTCTACCTCTTTAGCTGAAACATCCTTCTTTTCAGTTTTCTCCTTCGATATACTTGGCTGATTGGATCTTTCATTTGCTAATGGTGTTTTGCTGGTGGTAGGATTGACTATTTCTTTTCCCTTTTTCTGTACAATGGGAGGATCATTTTCTAGTGTTGTTGTTTCCTTCCTTTTCTAAATTGGGTTTATGGGCACATCTCTACTTCTGAGTGAATATTGTTGCTGCTGGGCTGACAGAGAATTCATGTACCCTCTTTGATATTCATCAGACTCTTCTTCAAGAGCTGTCTCATTTGCCAAGATGAAATTTTCGTCCCTTTGTACAACTGAGTTCTCGGAATACTCCTCATCTTCAGTGATAAAAATTGGCATATCATCAGGTGTAAAGAAATTATTTTCTTCTCCAATTACATTCTCCTCATCATCTAATTCTGGACCATGTACAAAATTATGCTGTAAAGGTGTCTTTACCTACTGTTGTGCTGCTTGGTCTTGTGCTCGTTGCTCTCTTTTCTTGATTCTAAATTGTGGTTGTTGTTGACCACAGAAGTTGGGATTTCTGACTTGTGGTTCAGGCTTGTCAATTGTCAATCTGTCAAACATCTTCTCCATCTTACAGAGCACTTGATATGAAGTGGAAACCTATTCCTTTATTGTTACCTTCTTTTCAGTCTTTGTTCTAGCTCTCTTGGCAAGTAGATTTGCTTCAACGTTGACTACAATTTTCTGAATGTCTTCCAAAGTGGTTGGATCTCTTTCTCTTAATTGATAGGCCATATCAGGATCAAAACCATCCGGAAACTTAATCAAAGCCTGCCCCATAAGTGGCTTTGGATCAGCAGGAATTGCATTGTAAACAGAATTGAATCTAATACAATAGTCTTGAACAGACTCACCAACATTTCTCTTGATGTTCTCATATTCGGAGAGGATCTGCAGAGGATTTTTCTTCACTTCCCAGTGATCCAAGAATTGTCTTTGAAGATTAGGCAATGTAGTGATACTTGCAACCGGAAATGCTTTAAACCACTTCCTCACTTCACCTCCAAAGATTTGTACAAATAGTCTCATAGTGACATTTTCAGCATCAATCTCATGAAGGTCAAAGATATCTGCCATCCTATCCACATGTTGTTGAGTTGTAATACCTTGAGGAGTGCCATCAAACAATGGAACTTTGCTTTGATAATCGGCAGGCATGTCATCCAAATTTTGAGGCAACACAAGGGGGTGCAAATCAAGCAGCCATTGCTCTAGGTGGATTTACAACCAATCTTGGGGATGTAAGGGGAGTTGGTGCAGCTAAGGTATAAGGTGTATGTGGTGTAGATGGAAGTGATGAAATTTTTTATGTTGAGGGGTAGAAGGAGTGGATGGAGGTGACACCACTGCAGATTTTTTATCAGAGATAGAAGGCTACATGGGAATGGAGGGAATGAAAGGAGGTTCGGTAGGAATTTTTGAACAAGATGCAATTGCAGATGACCCAAGAGTTGCCGATGTAGACTCTAAGAATTCAGGAATGTTTGTAGCCATAATGGAAGTTTGGAGTTTCAATTTATAATCGTCAATTGACTTATTGGCCTTTTCAGTTTCAAGATCTTTGACAAACTTTGGATTTAGGACAGTAGAACCAACAACGCTTTCAGATTTAGTCTCAAAAAACGAAAGATCAAACTGTTCATCAAACTTAAGATCTTCGAGATACTCAAAAACCACAGGACATGAACGAGATTTGAACACAGGAATCACATAACTTTCTTGGTGAATGATTCTGGGAATGAGATTAGGATTTTCATACACAAGAGGTGGATCAGGATCCAGATTCACTCTGGTGTGTCTTCGGGAAGCCAGTGTGTTATTACTTCGAAGAAATCAAATGGACATTATCAACTTGTTCAGCCTATCAAATTCTAAACTTATCATCCAAAAGCTTAGAATTGTCAAATGTACTGGGGCAATTTTCAAGTTAGATATTCTGTTAATAAGACTAGACAGGAGATTGACTGAAGCAACTTTTATCTACTTTCACTAATGCAAAGAAAAAGTGTTTCGAAGGCTACCTGGCTAATCTTCAGGTTCCATCTGTAGTTTATAAAATGAAGAACGCTAACAAACAAACAATTTTTTCCCTAGTAAATTCGCCACTATGTTAGTGCCTAAATCTACCTCAGGCTGAGAAAGGTAGGATCTAGGGTAACATCAAACCACGCTTAACCTGGTAGCTAGCCCTACCAGGTCCGGAGAGGGCTCTATCCTTGTCAAACTCAGCAAAATATGATCAATGAGGGCTTGAGATGACTGATGTGAATACTAATCTTAGGCTAGGTATGTGTGCAGAAGAGTTTGATTGAATTTGAGGATGTTTTGTTGGCTCAAATGGAAAGGCAGATTTGGGTCTAGGGAATGAGGCTCAGTTTTGCAAAGATCTCTATGGGGAAAGGTAGGCAAATGATTTGGTACTTCATATAGAATGAAATGGAGAGATTTAGACTGGTGAGGAGTTGAATAGGGTAAGAAAATCTCATGGATCCTCTTCAAACACCTAAAAACATAAATAACTAAACAAACCCTAGGTAGAGCACTGCAATTTCAATGGATTCTACCTTTACCCTTGCTTGATTTAGTTAAGATGAAGCAAAGAGAGATAATGGCATATATAAAACACATGTAAACTAACAATTACAGGAGGAAACACAATGCAAAAGCAAGATGCCACATGAATCCCATAATGTGCTGCAAACCCTGGTTTATTCCTTAGCCAAATTGTTGAAATGTGTATACAATGAAGCTTCAAGCTTTCCCAAAACTCCAACCATGCTAATGACTGAAAAATTACAAGATATAGGCAGCCAACAAGTCATCCTAGCCTCTAGGGGTCGAGCTCATAATTTTATGAGCTATTCCAACAAATTGTAAACTGAGAACTAAAAAGTAGGCAGTGGAACAACTTGCCTCTAAAAACTTGGGAACTGATTCATTCAGTTGAAAACTACCTTTTCATGGATGAATCTACCTCTATGAGTGAAAATTTAGCATAATTACATCAATATCCATCAAATTACACTAAATTACATCATGATTTTGACATTTAGAAGGAGAAAAGTCAAACTATCAAGAAACTAGGCGAAAAACAGAGTATTTTTGGTCAAACTAAGGAAAATTCTTCCAATGTGCCGCGCTGATTTCCCTATGCATAGTGTCTTTTTGCTACTTTTGGAGGCCTTACCGGTGCTCAAATTTTCTCCAAGTGTGCTTGTTGGAAAGGTATACCTGTCTACTTTCTAGAACAAGTGGAAGTTTTGAATTTGGTCTCTATTTGCCCCTCCAAAACCAAGTTTTCCTAACACTGCTTCCTGTGTGTCCAAAAAGGGACAGAAATGTCAATTTTTAGGTGTTTTTGAACTTTTTGGAAGCTCAAAACTTGTCCAAATTTCTTCACCATTGGTAGGCATGCATATTTTTCCATGAAAAATTCAAAAATGCTAAGTTTTCCTCAAAATGAGGTCTCCATCAAAAGCAAGCGCCAGGTGGCGCGGTGCATTGGGCAGAAAAACCTTTTTTTTTGTGCCAAAAATTCCAAAATTGCAAAAAGTGTCCCAATTTTTTTGAAATTTGGGCTAGGTTTCCTCCATTAAGTGCTGCGTTAGGCCAAGGAAGCCTCAGACAAGACCTGAAGTCTATATTTCTCTTTTCGCTTCTTCGATGCCTTCTTCAACTTGGCCTTCAAGTTCCTGATTCTTGCCTTGCAACTTTTGTTTCTCGCCAAGTAATGGTAGGCCATGTGTCTCAACATAGTTTTCTCGTTGTTGGCCTTCTCTAGAAAATTTTCCAAGTGGATATTTTCTCTCTCAAGCCAAGACTCATGATCAGCATTGATTTCTTGTTTAAGTGGGGTGAGCTTCACTTTCCTCCTTTTGGCAGCTTGTCGGTTTTCTCATATTTTTTGTAGCTCCATAATGGTTTGTTGATCCTCTAGCTGCTTGTTTCTTTTCTCCAGGTATTTGATTATCCACTTGGCTCTTTCTAGGTAGAGGGAAAAATCATTAATGTCTGCCTGTTGCTGCTGAATGATCTCCTTGATCTTTGAGCTTTGTGGGCCCAAATCAGTGTCATCATCCTGAATAAGAATGAAATCTGTCTCCTGCTCTCCTAAAAGCCCCTCATCATGTAATGGCCACTTGCCCTTGTCCTGAACCTACTCTGCTGATGGAGGAAGCGAGACCCCTTCCACCCCGGGATGGAGATAATACTCGCTTTGCTGCTGCAAACAACCTTCTAGTGCCCTTTTGGTAGGTGACAGATATTGGCACACTAGCGGTCTGTGTCTCATGACTCTCCTGCTGATGTGAAGGTCCACCTGTCTCATGAAAAGATGTTGGAGGCACTTGAGGACCTGTGAATACCTCATGTGAAATGAAATCCTCATATGAGATGTTTTGCAAACCACGCTGATGCAAGACCACAATTTTGATTAGTGCAAAATGGTATATGCTATTATATTGTTGTCGAGGAGACTTCCTTTGCACTAAGGTGGTCATCTTCTCAATGTTCCGGCAAATAAAGTAGGGTAGATTCATCATTCTCACCCTGGTAAAGTGCATCAACAATCTAATGTGATAAGCATATAGGTGAGAAAATCAGCCCTCACAGCTAAAATACTTAATTATGACTTTCATCAAGGGAGCATATGAGTTTTTCAGATACTGGAAGGGAAAAAATCTGATGAGATGTCTTTGATAACCAGCCTTGATGTAATTCCCATACTGTTCTTTGTCAATATGTCGCCTTTTATTCCACTGCTCGCTGACATTTGGAATGCCAGTTGCTAGAGAAATAGACTCTGGTGTCAAGGTGAATGTCACACCTGCTAGAGTGACTTGGCCATTATGTAGATGGAGCACAAACAACTTGGCCAACTCATGATGGTATTGGACTGTCTCTACCATCTCACAGAACTGATAACAGGATTGGTGTTGAAAGCATGTGACAGCAAGAGGGCAGGCTTGCAGCTCGACAAGTGAAGTAGGCTCCTCTCGTATATGTTTACCACCGTTGTGAGGTCTCCTTGGTGCATGCATTTCTCTAGGAGAGTCACTGTGTGTCTCCTCATCTCGGTCATAGGAAGGATCAGATTCCATGTTTGCCAAATATTTGAGTTTCTCTTAGATGAGTATGAAGAGATTTAAAGTGTCTTTAGTTTTTTGCTACCAAGGATGAGAATGTATGAGGGACTATGAAAAGCAAGTGTATGAGGATGTTGGGAATATTTGCTGAAAGGATTTTAGGGAATAGGAGGGTTTTAGGGACAATAATCAGACTTTGGGATAGTAATTAGGGTTTAGGAATTTGTAGCTAGGGTTTGGGATAGTGAGAATTAGGGATATGGGGATTAGAGAATGAGTTGATGAAACTGGAAAATAAATCAGGGAATCAAAGGGAGAGGGAGTGATGGAGTGGACATGGCAGCAGAAACACAAACAGTAAACCCTAAGCAATTGTTTTTTTATCAAAAATTGCAAGGAGGTAGGGTTTCAAGATTTTCTCACTAAATCACCATAAACATCTAGAGGCACACATTCATTGGCAGTGGAAGAATGTTTGACTTACTTGGACAGGTGGCAATCAAGCAAATTTGGCAATTGGATGAGTTTCGTGGGTGAAATCAGGCCTGCAGCTCTATGCGCTGCGCCACAAACCCAACGCACCACGCCAGCTCTATGCGTCGCACCAATGTATTTTTTGCACTGTGGCGGGCAACCCAATGCACCGCGCCAACTCTATTCACCACGCCCACAACCCAGTGCGCCGCGCACCTGAAACTTGCCCTATTTGTTGCAATTTTCCCTCTTTTCTCCAACACGACCTTGCTCTTATTTCCTTTTTCTCCTTTGGATGCAAATGAGGTCTTTGCACACAAGAAATGGTTTATATACAACATATTTTAATTTTTCACTCATAAAACCCACTTTTGTAATGTTTACATTTGACATTTGCTTTTCAAACTTTGTTTTTAAGCAGTTTGCTTTATTTTTGCCTTTGATGAACTGAATTATTTGACTTTTTGTTTGGTTTGCAGGTGATGGAGATGCTAAAGCTTGGAAAGGTGACCAGGGTTGCCACTGAAGCTATTACAATATGAAAAACTGAAATTACATCAAATTTATACATGAAAACATAGAATACTCTACTTTTCCTCAAAACAGGGTTTTGAGGAAAAATAAATCTCTAAACATGTGATTATGGAATTTATTGGTACTGGCACTTTATTCAACCTTCTCATGCACCTGCTCACCATTATTGAACATTTTGAAGACCTTTTTGGACGAAACCCTAGACCTAATGAAACTGAAACCCTAAAAATGACTCTTGCAGATTTAAAAAAAAAAAATGACTACAGATGATCTAGATGAATGGAAATGGGCCAGCAGGTAAAGGGCATGAGGGAAAATGTACAACAAGCCACTACCGTCAGATGATCCATGATCCTAATCGAATGCAGCTCACTGAGCGAGACACCTAACATGCAATGCAACAAGAGAATTTGATCATTGGCGGAGGGATGAAAATACCGACACTAACAATCCCAATGCATCTAATGAAAGCAATCAAAGGTTATCTCCTCTCTCTCTTCATTCCTCCTCTCCCCTCTCCTTCATTTTATCTCCATATCTCCCTTGTCACTCCCTCTATCTCTCCACCTCTATCACTCTATGTCTTTGGTCTTCCCTCCATATATATCTAGAGTTAATATATATCATGATATTATATTAAATTTAATATTGTATTAATCTAAAGTTAATAATATTAGTATTATAATATACTAATATTAAATATTAATCTTCTATATTTAATATTAGATTTAATGAATTTTTTACATGGTATGATAACAAAATTTATAATATAACTACATCAAATTACTATTTTCAAATATATTTGTCTTTAAAGATTTTAATTATCCATGGGATATAGTTTTATTTTTTAAAGATTCATTTTACATATATTTAATTAGAAGACTTTGTATTGAATTAAAATTTTTCTTTCTATTTAAGAAATTGTATTGACTTTAGTAAAAAGTAAAGATGTTTAATATTTTACCTAATTTGGCCGTGGGGGTTTGGTCTAGTGGCAAGCGGATGATTTGTTAAGTCATTCGTGCAGCTATGCAGGTCACGAGTTCAAACCCCAAGAATACCCAAGGGACGTTCAAGGCGGCCTGGGCGGACCCTCCTAGAGGTTATAGAGGTAGCCGATGGATTCGACCCGGTAACGCGAGTAACGATACCAACGCAGTTGCCGATTCCTCTAGTAAAAAAAAAAAAAAAATTTCCCTAATTTTTGAAATTTTTATGTGGTAAACAAATTGTTATAGGTAAATTTATAATCCATTTAAATTCAATTATATGATAAAGGAGTTATTAAAAGCTGGAGATAATTTATTATCCATTCAATTTATATATAATAATACATATTTATATTTTAATAATTAATCTTAGTCCATGAATAAGATCAAAAAGTTATATATAATTTAAGATTCAATTTAATGTTTGACCGACATTAGCGATTGGTTTTTTAATTATTTTTTTAGGACTACAAATTGATGTCATACTGGGTTGTAGACTGGACCGTAGAATACGCCTCTATGCAATCACACCATTTTCCTTATATACCTTTTACACACACTTACAAAGAACAAAACCAATTAGCTTTAAAAAAATGGCATTAGAGCAAAGATAATGAAAAATCTAGAAAAACAATAAAAAAATATGTGAGTGTCTAGCCCTTTCACCAAAATATATATATATAATATATATTTTGGGCATCAGATTTTTTATAAATGTTATCTTTTTTTGAACAATTAAAAAAATAAAAATACAAATATATTATTATAAACTTATAATCTATACAAAAATTAACAATTCTATTTTATTTAGTTTTATTTTCCTCTCATAATATAGCTTATAATAGTAGTGAATTTTATTTTATTTTATTTTATTTTATTTTATTGTTTATTTTCTTTTCAATAACACACCCTATAACAGTGAGTCTTTTTGAAAGCATACATTTTGTGCTCAAGTCAAAACTCTACATATAGGGGTATTTACTTGGGTCTTATTCCATATCCCATTCAAAGACGGTAGAACTCTGCATACAGGGGTCTTTACTTGGGTCTTATATCATAGCCCCTTCAAAGACCGTTTTATGAACATAGGCACGCAGTTTGTCAATTTTCAATGACATCCTTTTGATGAAGCCCATCAATTTTTTTTCCCTATCTTTTTATGTTTTTCTTTACGGTGGACATTTTCATTCAATTAGTTTGTGTATTTCGTTTTAGAAAAATGTAGGAAATTTTATAGGTAATTTGCTACATAAATGTTTTGGTGTTTATCATAAATTTGTTATTTAGTTTAGATGTTTTCGCGTTATCATAAATTTGTCACTTAGTTTAAATATAGTTAATTGGAATCTGAATTGTTGAGTTTTTATAAGAAAATAGAAATGAAAGTGAAAATATTGTGCTAAAATGGTGTTTTTTTGGCGGTAATGAAGTTTTATAATTTTATTTCTTTCGGCATTGTTTGGTTCAAATTGATATGGTGAATTTAGCTTCGATTGAATGAGATGTCAATTCCAAGAAATTTGTTTTGCACGACCACTTGTCTCCTACAAAGTTAATGGGCATTGTACATGATTGATATAGAGTTGAATGCAATTATGTTTGTGTTAGTGAAGGCAAGGAAAATGGAACAAAACTTTCATTGGTATATCTCAAATGGTGTCATGTTTTAAACAATACTTCTTTCTTTTGTAGAACAAAAATGGAGTTGGGATGATCTATAATTTGTGCTTCAATATTAAATTAAATTGTAAAGACAAGTTAATTAATATTATGATTAATAGCTAACTAATTAATATAACTTAAAACACTAGTAACTATAAATAGATATCAAAATACTTAGTTAAGGTCATTAAAAAGACTCTTGAAGACCATAAAAAGAGTTGGGATAGTCACCCGATCCATGCAATTTGGGCAAATAGAGTTTCTCCTAAGATGTCCACAGGCAAGTCTCCTTTCCAATTAGTTTATGGTAAAGAAGCAATTTTTCCCACTCATTTAGCTTTACCTGTTATGATGGCCTAAGTGAGGTAGATACCTTCTTGACTAAATTTGAAAGGGAGGTGTCAGAAAAGCAACGCTTCCAGGCCTTGGATTGGGTACTGCGTGCTACGCCCGCGAGGTGGTGGGGTACACATAAGGGGAGTTTTGAAGACTGGCGCGAGTGTAGAAGGATGATGCGCACGCGATTTGGGAAGCCTAGGGTGCGATCGACAAACAAGTACAATGGACGGGATAGTCCGCACGCGCATCTGGCCAGATGGGTGTAGGCATATGGAAAACAATCTACGCGGATGCACAGGAACTTTGCGTTGAACTGTATGGTCAATAAGCATGTATTATGGGGGAAAGTGTGAAAATGACTCTTAATGTTGGGAAGACATTACGTAGAAATGAAAATCGTGCAGAAGGTTCTCCGCGCATAAGTGCTCAACAGGGTATGCAACATGCTGAACAAGGTATGCTATGCGCAGCGAAGTGATTGGGACCTGCACGTACTCGCAGTATTATGGGATTATAGGATGACATGCAAGAAACTGATGGGACAGACACCTTTTCGGCTTGTCTATGGAGTGGAAGCTGTAATGACTATGGAATACATCGTGCCTAGCCTACGCATAGTGGTGCTCAAAGGTATGATGGATTGTGGAGCCCTGGAGGAGAGGCTCGCGTAGTTGGAGGAGCTCAAAGAAGAACGGTTTTTGGCTAGATTCCACCAGAAGGTTCAAAAGCAACGTGAAAAGTGTTAAAATTGGAAACTAGGGCCAAACTCCATGTGGACCATATTATTTATTGCAACTGATATTTTTATTATATCCCTCTCATTGAGAGGTGTAGGATTGATCGAAATATCATCCGATTCCGATAAGTATTTATGGAGATATGAATTTATTTAGATTATGGAATTATCATCCAGCCGACCAGCATTTTGAGTAGGCTCAGAAGCCCAATAGATGTGTCTATTCATTACCTACACGTTAGTATAAATAAAAGAGGATTTGATGTCATTTGAGATATACATTATTGAGGTGATCTCCTCCTCTCCACGTCTTGGGTTTTTGGAGCAAGAGAGAGACACCATGAAAATGCACGTTGGCCTATGATGCCCTATTTCTAACGCATAACATACACAGTAAAACATGATGCCATATACGCAGCCAGGGTAAATGGAAGACACAGTAAAAGGGAGCCATGGAAGCCTCAGTAATACGTTGCCCTAATCTTCCCCTGAAGAGCCGCACATAACGTTGTTCATGATTCATGGTCAAATGGAACACAACAATGGCACGCAACAATGGCAATAGATATTACACGCAATATTACATGGATTTCATGATGATATTACACGCAGAAAGGTAATCAAAGAGTAAATAGTTTACAAGATGAAAGAAACTATACTCTGATAAAAACCAGTTGTTAGTTTAGCCTTTTAGCAATAGTGGATAATTAGAGCCATAGTAAGGGATTAGTAAGCGAGGTTAGTATTCTATTAGAAAGTAAGATGCCTAATTGGGAGCTTCAAGGTCGATACTACTGTGCTACTTGAAACAACAACCATGATTTGTTCTCAAAGATCCCATGCAACAACATAAGGAGCATATTACGGACTAGTTTAGACTAGATTATCAATCTCAGTGATAGGTCTTTATAGAATCCTTCAGTTCTTAAAAGCCTATGTTTTAATCTTAGTTAGTAAAGCTGTTTGAGTAAGAAGCTCTAGTCTATCTTCTCCTACGGTTTAATCTTTCTATCTGGGTGAAAAAATCCCACTGCAATATTACATATTAATGCATAGATATTACATGGATTACACACCGCAACTCAATGAATATATATATATATATGCACAATGTAGGTGGATATGCTGGGCATTACATATATACACTGGACATTATATACATACATTGTGATGAAGGCATATCCACGTAGGCATATAAGGATTCCACACAGTAGAGGGTGACCATATACATGCAAGCATATGAGGATTCGACGTAGCAGCAAAGGATGATTCACCCAGGCATATCCATATGCTGATGATGAGGGCATATTCACGTAGGCACATGAGGATATCCACGCTACAAATGAGGATGATCCATGCAAGTATATCCATGCAGGCTTAGCAGGCACGCAAGCCCTAATCTCGCAGTTAGTGAAGACTCCATCAACGAAACTCCGACAATGCTATAAATGGATACATTTAAGCATAGCTATGAGATCTGTTCTCGCTGTAAAAAGGAGATACAAAACTCCACATTCCTCTCTGAAATATGGGCACATGTATACACTATAAAGAGAGGAACAGAACTCGGGTTTCATCTCTGCAACCTCCTTGGTGATATTCACCTCCATGAATGGGATCAATGAAACCCTACAGCAGTACTAACCCTATAGCAGTACTAACTCACCATATAGCAAAGAAGATCTATGAATCCCCACAGCCATACTAAAGGAGTATATTACAATGAGAAGACTAGATCTATCATTCTCAGCATACTTGTTGATTTGGGGTAGCAATGTGATGCTGTATAATGAGAGCAGCATAACAGTCATTGAGTACACATCAGATAGGTGCAGATCCATGATGTTGAGAACAGCTTAGTGATATTTGGATGCAACACTACATGATGAATGGGCAGCATGATAGAATCATGAAGCAGCACAACACATGGGTAGCATGATGTATGAGGTCATGGACAACATGATGTGTGGGCAGCATAGTGATCATGAGCAGCATGATGATACAGCATGATGGTGCTACACGGTTAGGTGCTGCAAATGGATGAGATGCAAAACGATGATAGGTGAAGGAGTCACCTTGGAGAATTAGTTGAAGCAGAATGTCTTCAACTGATCTCATCGTTATAAGAAATGCTCTATGCTAGATCTAGATAAGTCAAAGTGTTGACTTCTGTACTATGTCTCTCTCTCTCTCCCTTTCTCTGCTGAACTTTGAAGAACATAAAAGAAGAATTGATCAAGGGTTCCCCACACCTTGTGGGGTTTGTCCCTGGCTTGCGCCACATCTTGTGTCCTCTTGTTTTGGCTTGTCTTCTGTGATTTATATTTATGTTCTATCTACAATTTACTTTATGTTGATGTGATTGCTAATATGGAAAAGAAATTAAATAAATTGCTCTAGCATAGAACATACCTAAAACTAACAAAAAGGCCTAGCATGATCGACATATTAAGTTGCGCACCTTCAAGGTGAATGATTTGGTGTTGTTGTATGATAGTAAGTTCGATAAATTCCCAGGGAATCCCAGAATGCATTGGTTGGGACCATATGTTATTAAGCAGATCACAGATGGTGACGCGGTGCAGTTGGTAAAATTAAATGGCGAACTCCTCCTGGGAAAAGTAAATGGTAGTCATTTGAAAGGAGGCATGGGACTAGCCGACAGAAGCACAGGCTTAGTGCTCCAGGCAGCTGAAAGGAGGCGCGAGACTATAAACTACTTTCCCCCAGAGCTACGCGATGTCAGGACTGTGTGCAGTAGCAAAGTGTCACAGGGTCTGCAACAACGCGAGGGTAGTTGCACTGTCGCGCGTGTTAGCTAGAAAGTGACTGTTGCAGTCACTATTCACGTGTGATGCTTGGTTTGAGACCAAATGGAGCGGGAGGTAGGAATTTAAGTCGAACTTTATGGACCAGATTCTTGAAAATTTTCCGCCAAGTGAGCATTAATGGATCGAATGTGGGGGGAATGGTCGAATTGAAATTCAAAAGGCATTATAAATTGCAAAGGGCTACCCAGCAAAAAGCACTTGGCAATTTGAGAATTTAGTTGTTGCGTGCCCAGAGATTCATGAACCCAAATTTGTTTGATTTTTTGAAGTCGAAGGCATTGTTTGAGCACTTACTTGAGCCTTTGAGAGAATTGTGGAATAGCAGTATGGCAGCGCCTGAGGAAGCCATGGATACCAGAGCAATGACTACTGAGGAGGCCGCACAGGCCATAATAGTAGGAGAAGCCCCAGAAAGTGTCAGGATAGTCGCAGAAATCCCTAAATTGCCGCGCACACTGAGACCCAAGAAAGACAAGCGCCCTATGGTACCAGTGTGTGTGTCCCCTAGAAACCCGCTGAGAACTAGGCTTACTATGGAAGAAAAGGGGAAGGCTATCAACTTGGAAGCTGATGAAGAGGAGGAAGACTTTGAAGAAATCCAGGTAGAGGAGGAGGAGAACGTAGAAATAGAGGTGGAAACATAGGGTGCGGACCCTCTAACTAGGTTTCCCACGTATGTTCCTCTGCGGAAAGGGGAAAGCAAGGGTGCCCAAAGACCTAGATGAGAGAAAAAGCTCTCTGCAGACTCTGTTGCTCCTCGATGACATCATTTTTTATGGAGCGCACTTGGGGTGAGCGCCTGTGCTAAAATTTGAAGACTGGGATCTTGTAGACCACAAGAAGTTCCCACATTTGGCAGCCACATAGCTAATGTTCCAGAAGAAAAACACACCGATAGGAGTCATGTAGTTGGAGACGCACAAGTGGTTGTGAGGTGTAGAGAAAGCGGGATTGTTAAACCTGCTCTGGGTGTCGCATTACCATCGTGCCCCAATGACTATTTTTGTCATCAGGCAGCTGCTCTACCTGGTGCATGATGGGTGCTTGTGGCTAGAGGAGCCCATCCCCATCATGGACCACTTAATCCATAGAATTACCCAATTCCCTTGCAAAGGAGAGGATCCGGTGAATATCTCGGAGGGTGAGAGTGACGATTTGGCCAACGCAGAGGCCATGAAGAAGAAGTTTGTTAGGCCCCTATACTACTAGTGCAACCCCTTATTGCTATTAGTACAACCCACTTATTATATTGATGTACCCATGTAGTGCCCATATTGTTACTATTGTGCCACATAGAAGCCCATTATTGTTATTATTGTGCCCTTACATTATCATTGTTATGTCGGCTCTGATTATGTTATGACCCCTTAGACTCCTATATATAGAAAGGAGGTATTTTCATTTGTATCA
>APFE031627875.1:53616-96554 GCA_000404065.3 Pinus taeda | reverse complement strand
TTCTTTCTTAATCTTAACACCTTCCAAGAGATATCTAAGGGTCTTGAATTTGGACAAGAAATCTTCAATGCAGGAAAAATTATTAGGATCCAATGTAAGCAACTCATTTTCAAGTTGATGGGCTCTAATTTCATTTTTAATCCCAAAAACTTTAGTGATTTGTTTCAATGCTTCATGAGGAGTATCAAGTTCTGCAATATGGAATCTAAGATCAGGAGAAATAGACATCCCTATCAAACCACGTGCTTGATCTTGTCTATTTTCCCATTTTGCAACCTTGTCTTCATCTTTTGGTTTCTTCTCTTGGACCGTGGCTATTCCGTAGAGACCTTTACTTCTAAGTAAATCTTCCATGTAGGATACCCATTGGAAGTAGTTAGTGCTGTCAAGAATGACTTGGCATGGAATTTCCATTTTTAAAAAAAAATTGAAGCTGTTTTAAAAAAATTAGGCTGTTTTAAAAAAATTAGGCTGTTTTAAAAAAAACGGCCCTGAAAAAGGCTTCCGGATGAAGAAGTTATGGCTTTTTGAAAAAAAATTGTTGAAGTTGCCGGCAAAGTGCGCGAATGTGCGGGAAGGAAAAAAAAACGCCCCCACAAAATGGAGATTTGAACCCAAGACCTCTACTCTCTTAAAATAGCTTTGAACCAATTGATCTATACAAAAAATTTGAGAGAGAGAGAGAGAGAGAGGGGGGGGTTTGGGTTGCGTGCTTGCCTTGAGAAACCTCTTTTTCCCTACACAACACAAAACACAAAACCCAACACGTGCTTGCCTTAGAAAGCTCTTTTTTGCTCGAAAGCTTTACCAAAAAAACTAAATATTTAAAAAAAATTGAACCTTGCGGCTCAAAGTTAGCTTTAGCCGAAAAACTAAATATTTTTCTCAATGTTTCTGATTTTCCGAGATCACACTAAGGTGCAGGGAAAGAGCATACGCATGAGAAAAAATCTTCCTTTCTGTTTCTGATTTGCCCAGATCGCACAGAGTCACAGGGCAAAGAGCATACGCAGAAATGAAAGGTATAGATCCGGTAATAAAAAAGGCTAAATAAACAGAAACCGAAATAACCAGAGAGAAAATAACAGTAAACTGCAGATAAACATTGTATACCTCCAGATCTTAAAAATGACGCAGATAGGGCTACCAGAAACCTTTTTGCGTGAAACGAAAGGGGTTCCTCACTGGAACAGATGCTCCGAACACAATAGAGCAGTCCTCTCGGCCCGAAAGCAATCAGAAACAGTAGATCTAGGAAACGACAGCCGCATGCAGTTCTACCGGCTTCAGATTTGGATCACCAACGGACGCGGCCTTCAAATAGCTCTAATACCATGTAGGAATTTACAGGGTAAGTTCCTCAGAAAGAACACCAAAAGGACACTGCTCACAAACCGATCACAGATCAATACACCAGTATTTTGACGTGGTTAAAACCCTCAGAGAGGGAAACAGTCCACGGCCTGCGCCAACGTGGCTACTACAGGC
The DNA here is from genome assembly GCA_000404065.3 of Pinus taeda. Lineage (NCBI taxonomy): Eukaryota > Viridiplantae > Streptophyta > Pinopsida > Pinales > Pinaceae > Pinus > Pinus taeda. The sequence goes on along the minus strand of APFE031627875.1, from coordinate 95,066 downwards.
AATTTATAATAAAAGAATGAAAATTTACATAAGCTTCTCTCATGCACGGTTAACCTACAAATGACCCTCCATGCGCTTTAAATAGAATTCGTGGACCAATCGGGTGTCAAGCCACGGATCAAGTGTCGGTAATACCGAGGAGAGAATGAACCGTCGGATCACTACATATCGTGACCGTCGGATTGTAAGTTACAAAATGTACAACGGTAAAGAAACACACTTTACCTAACTCTATACCTAACTCCATACTAGACCAAGTTGAACTTAACTATTTCCTATGTGTCGGAATATCCTAACAATGGATCCCAAGTAGTGCTGCAAAACCCTGGTCTTTCCTTTGCCAAAAATGCTGGTAAAATATGTACAATATAGTCTCAAAACTATCCCAAGAGTCCAACCTCCGCTATTGAATGAAAAATTACATATATAGACCAAGCCAACCCATTCCCTAACCTCTAGGGGTCGAGCTCCTCCTTCTAGGAGCTATTTCAACCAATTCTAAACTGAGCACTACAAACTAGGCAATCAAAACAACTTGCCTCTATAAGCTTGGAAACCAATTCATTCATTAATTTTTTGCCATTTTATGAATGAATCTTCTAGAATAGGTAAAAAAGTGTCATGTCAACATGAAATTACATTAATTACATCAAATAGGATGAAAAATCCCACCAAAAAGTCAAAACTAGTCAATGTTGCGTTTTCCTGGGCTGAAGGTGCAAAACTGGCAAATTTTCCCAATGCGTAGCGCGCCTTTCCGGCCACTTGTGAGGCACTTCCCGGCATTCAAATGAGGCACAAGTGGGCTTGTTAGAAAGGTATGGATGTCTACTCTCCATCCCAAGTAGAATTTCTCAATTTGGTGGCCATTTTCCCCTCCAACATTGTAATCTCCCAAGACTGCTTCCTGTGTGTCCAAAAAGTGGCAGAAGGTCATTTTTTGCTTGTTTTGTGACCTTTTGGGGGCTCAAATCTCCATGAAACTTCTTGGAAGTGGCTGATCAAGTGTATTTTTTCATGAAAAATCCAAAAATGCAAACCTTTCTTGAAATTGACCTCCCCAACCTAAGGGTAGCGCGCGGCGCGCTACGCGTCCTAGCGCATAGCGCGCCTGAGCCCTACGCGTAGCGCGACTTTCAGATGCTTTTTGGAGGCCTTCCCGGTGTCCAAATTGGGCATAGGATATCTCGTTCGAAATTTATTTTAGTATACTTTCCAAAAAAAAATGGAATGTTTTAATTTGGAGTTTATTTTCCTTGTCAAAAATCAAATCTCCCAAGACTTGTCAAAATGTGCCAAATGAGGCTGCCTCAAGGTAGAGTGCTGTTGCAGTCAACTTTGGAATGCCTTCCTCAACTCCAAATTGAGATCATGATATCTAATTGGAAAGATATTTGTGTCTAGTTATCATTTGACTCATCAAGAAAGTCGTTTGGCCAACCAAGATAGGCGAAAGCTTTATTTTCCCAAGGTCACTTCAGAGGTGCATTCGATTCTACTGAGGCAACGATATTTTTGACATTTCTCTAAAACCATGAAACCTGTGTAAAAAGTGAAGGATTTTTTTATTCTTTGACATGTTTTGGACAAAAACCTCTCTCAGTTTTCCAAAATTCATCTTTGATTGCTCTGAAACACCTTTTGAGTGAAACTTATCCCGATGTGTGAAACAAGGAATTTTGTGGAAATGAAGTGAAATGAAGGGGATAAGGGGTTTCTAAATTCTTTGGGAAATGTTTGAAAGTAGGGAGGGATGTTAGGAAGCAGGAGAAAGTGGAATCGCAGAGATCGAGTGAGGGGAAGGGGTCCAAAAGGGCAAAACACAGGCCCAACCTAGAAAATTGCCAAGTTGTGGCAAGAAACTAGGGTTTGTGCAAAAATGAGGAATTTGGGGGATCTCAGTGATGGAAAGTGTTTTATAAGGTACTTTAAGGATAGGGGAAGGTGTAGGAACATCAGGATATAAGTTTTTCCGATGATTTTACTGTCCAAGAGAAATTGCCTCCAAAACCCTAAGAGAGGGAAATGATTTTGCCTGGGCGCAACTGAAGCATGAACAAGGTGTAAAATGACTCATTAGACGCTGACATGATAATGAAAACCCTATGAATGATGATAGACTCAGCCGAATGATGACATGGATCGACATTTGGACAACTTTAGAAGGAGTGAAAGCAAACCCTAGACCTAAAGCCTAGTGACCAAATTTTGCTTGAAGACTCTTTGAAATGACAAAATTTGACCTTGACACTCCGAGACCACTTTGTAAGAGCATATTTGATCACTAGAGGAAGGCTGGAAAGACTGAAACTAACATGAGGCTGGAATTTTTTCCAACACCCATCTTACTAAGTTAGTGTATGGCAGGATTTTAGCTCACGCTGCTATTCTGTGAAGATAGGAACAGGCCAATTCTTTAAGAGTTCCTTCCGATTTGTTAGTTGAATCGGTTGTGGCTTCCTCTGATAATTCCTCAGGCTCCTCTGCTTCTATCAGATTGTAAATGCTCTCCCAGCTAGTGTTTCCCAGACCAAGGCATGTCGTATCTGAGATTAATCCTTTCTTTCTTGGTCCGAGATCTTTGACTGGAGGAGCTACTGTTGTGGACTTCTTTGATTTCTTCCCCATTTTCTCTGGATTTCTGGTTTCGGAAGAATTCTGCACAAACAGTTGCAAACCGTGATACAAAGGAAGTATTGTTGCAAGCCAATATGATTATGAATAGAATTATGTCGATTAGCATATGATAGATAAAATATAGTTAAAGATTACCACGGATAAAATCTTTTGAAAGATCCATCCTTAACTGCAGTATTGAATATTCATTTAAACTGTCAATCATGGTAAATAACATCATAAATGTCCATCACGTCGCTCATATGTTGAATGATTGTTTCAAGCGTGCCTTAGATTTTATTGATCGGCGATCGGAGATAAATCACAAATCGGCAATCGGGAGTGTCGAAGGGAAGGATTTTAGGACTTTCTTTGAATATCTTCGATCGCCGAAAGGTGATACAATATAATGCATGCAAACCTTCTTAATGTATATTTGCTTTTCGAGATGTGCACCCAATTAATAGATCGTAGTCGAGATTTGGCTTGAGCTTTATCCCTTTGTCATGCAACTCCAGCGAGTGCTGATTGCCGCTTGCGATTAGCTTTATCGCATCAGAGGAATTGATTAGTCTTTTCTCATATATCCCTTTGTTATTGACATGGCCGAGTCTCCGATTGCGATTTTCTTTATCGCATCGAAGGAATTGAGGGGCTTTGCTTTATTTTGCATCTGGCATTTTTTTTTCGTGACTATTGATCACGATTACCTTTTCGAATCAGAGAATTGGGTGAGGTTTTGTTTTTTCTGTGTTTCCCTTAATATTGCGATATGCGATCTCCGATCGCTTTATCGCAATATAGAATGATTTTTTAATATTTTAAAGGAACACTTTATTTCTTATTTAAAAGGTTCTATAAAATGATTTATTTACATCGGGGCTTTTAACAAGGATTTTTCTTATGATTAGGTACATACCATTTTATTCACACGTCTAGCTAAGTTTATTTTTTGAGGGACCCATTTCATATTAAGATTCGTATGAAATGGGGGGTTGTTGTACAGCACAACAATTGGCGATTCACTGGAAGAAACAGTTATCTCTGAGAAAATAATATAATACTTTAGCTTTCTTAATCTGAAAACCTTAATATATAGAGAAAATCTAATATAACTAAGTAATTATAAATTCTGAATGTAATGAAAACTATTTTTTCTATTTCTTTCTCATCTCAAAATTAAATACATCCTAAGTCTTAAGTAAACTTTACTTGGTTGATAATCATAAAACAAAAGACTTCTCCCACCTAGCTTGTATAATGACTCCTTTGTCATAGGTAGAGCCACTGCTACCAGCAAACGTCCATACTGCTGCCAGCAAATGTCCATAGTCTCAGCAGGGTTACCTTTTAACCATTTAATCGTTCATTGTTCCATCCATTTCAGAGTATAATTTAAAAGAATGAATCCAAAAGACATGTTTCCACATTTTTTGTATTTCATTTTCTTTTTTCCTTATTCTTTTATTTTGTAAGATACAAAGCCATTGTCCTGGTTTGGTGGCCAGCTGTTGACAATGTCATTCACTGGTTGTAATTTAACTGAACAAGTTGGCTCATGATGAGACCCCTTGTCTTATAATTATAAGCCATTACCCTATTTTGGTATGCATAATTGGTAATGTTAGTTTAACTAATCCCCTATGAACATGGTAAGCAGGCTTATGATAAGACCTCTTATCTTTTATATCAAATATATTCTAGAATTACTCTCTGAAGAATCATAAACTTTGATGGATGGGGTGAATAATTTTCTCCTTAAGAGAACATGGATGACAATTTTGAGAGTTGAATATGCTAAGCTTGAATAAATATTTTCTTTGTATTGATAACCATTTTTAGGCTTCTAAAACTTTTAGAATGATTTACAGTATTTTTAAGTTTTGAGAAGATTTTACAAAAATGAAAAGGGTTTTTAGAATTCAATTATACCTAATTCCCTAGAATTTTCCTTTTCCTTCAAGGCTTTTCATTTATCAAAAGTAAATATTAATACTATTTTCTTTTGAGCGACTTTTTCAATATAGTAAAAACAAATAGAAGGCTATTTACAACTTTTATTTCCTAAGACAAGAATAACTACACAAATATAACTGGAAATTGAATATTTACAAAGTGAGAAGGGGTTACCTCCTTAACTGAAGAATTTTTTCAAAATAAGGCCATTGACAGGAAGAGAAACTCTCTTTCCTGATAGACGTTGTAATATGAATGTAGATGGGCCTATCTTCTCACTGATTTGGAATGGTCCAAGCCACATTTTCTGAAACTTAGTGTACTTTCCTTTATCCTCATGGGCTTTGTCCCACTTCAAAACTAGATCACCAATTTGTAAATGTTTTGATCCTGTTGAAGTTGTATCAAAAGAATATTTGATAATTTGTTGATGCTTTGCATGTGTAATTCGGGCTTTCTCTCTTTCTTCCTCTAGTTTCAGGATCTAATCATGTCTTTATTGAATAGAAGATGAGGGATTTTCTCCAATAAACTACACTAAGGCTAGTGATGGAAGTATTAAATTTGATGGTATGATAGCCTCCTTTCCATACACTAGATTAAATGGAGAAGTTCCTATTGAGGCCTTCTGTGTTATACGGTCTGCCCATAATGCAAATATCAAAGACTTATGCCAGTTTTTATGATTCTGTTCAATAGTTCTCTTAATGATTTTGATAATATTTTTATTGGTAGATTCTGCTAAACCATTACCTTGAGGGTAGTAGTTTGCAGAATATTTCAGTTTGAATCCTATTTTCACAGCAAATTCAAGTATAGAATTACCAGAGAAGTAAGATGCATTATCAAAAATAAGAGCGTTTGGGACACCAAACCTGGTAATGATGAACTGATCTATGAATTCAATTATTGCCTCAGAGTTTGTTGTCTTCAAAGAAATTTCTTCCACCCACTTAGTAAAGTAATCGGTAGCCATAAGGATATACCTATGTGCTTGGATGAATGTGGAATAATTTCTCCAATGATATCCAATCCCCATTGTTCAAAGGGTTGTTCAATGTTGACTGGTTGCAAAGGAAAAGTTGACTTCTTTTGTCTTCCACTAGTAGTTTGACATGTGTGGCATCTCCTTACATATTCATGAGTATCTCTGAATAAGGTGGGCCAATAATACCTGCCATGAATGATTTTGTGGGCTGTTGTATCAGCTCCAAAATGTCCTCCTGTCGGACCATCATGTAGTTCCTACAAGACCTTTTGCGCTTTATGTTTTTCTAAGCATCTTAACAATGAATCATAATTCCGTCTAAACAACACATCATTAACAATCATGAAATTCTTTACCTTTAGTCTTATGGCACATTTATTTTTATAGGAAAGATTAGAAGGAGCGTATCCATTTCTTAAATAGAATATCAAATCTGCATATTGGGATTCAGGATTAATGGTACTTATCTCATTGATTCCTTTAATATCGTTTGTACCTTCATGTTCCTGAATATTAGAAGCTCCTACTAACAACCTGCAAAAACCTTGGCCTTTGACAATCTTTGCCAGTTTTATGTCAAAATCATATTCTTGTAATGCTGTGACCCAATTTGCCCTTTTTTCTCCCAATTCCCTTTGAACTAGTAACTGTCTTACTGCTGAAAAGGGGACTATAACTTTTGTATGAGCCTTTAAGAGAAAGGGCCTGAAGTTCTTAATGGCTTTATATACAACAAAGACTTGTTTTTCAACTTCGGAGTAATTGAGTTCAGCACCTTGAAAGTTTGAACTATAAAATGAAATTTGTGCTTCCAAGTTTTGATTATTGATTTGTGTCAACGCTACTGCGTAAGATGAATCAGATGTGAGAGTATATAGAATAAAATGATTTGAAAAATCAGGAGTGTTTAGTGCAGGAGCATTTATGATTTATTGCTTGATTGAATCAAAAGCTTCTTTTCTATATGTCCCCATTTAAACACTGAATTCCTCTTAATCATGGTTTGTAATGGTAAAACAATATGTGAAAAATTTGGGACAAATATTTTTACAAAATTAATCTGGCCTAAAAATGATTGCATTGTTTTTCTATTATGTGGAAAAGGAATATCATAAATCTCTTTGATTCTATCTAGATCAATATAAATACCATCCTTTGAAACAATGAACCCCAAGAGCTTACCTTGGTCAAGAGCAAAAAATGACTTCTTAGGATTGAGTGAAATGCCATGCCTTTTGCAGCGCTCAAAGATTTGTTTCAAATCATGTAAGTGATTTGATCTTTTCTTAGAGAAAATAGTAATGTCATCCAAATATACAACTACTAATTTATTGATTAGGCCTTCGAATGTGATGTCCATTGCTCTTTGAAATGTAGCTCCAGCATTGATTAATCCAAAAGGCATTTTTTGATAGGCATGAGTTCCCCATTTGGTTCTGAAGGTAGTATTAAGTCTGTCATCAGGGTGGACCAAAATTTGGTTATACCCTGAAAAAACCGTCTAGGAAAGACATTAATTCAGAACTAGCTACTGAATGGAGAGTTTGTTCCATGGTAGGTAAAGGGAAGTTATCCTTTTGACTTGCTTTATTAAGATTTCTGAAATCAATACAAATACTGATGTCATCTTCCTTGTTGGCACCATTTTGGACACCCAATTTGAATGTCTAACAGGAAAAATTATCTTAGCTTTCAAGAGTTTGTTTAATTCATCTTTTATCTGACTCTCTAAGTTAGGATGAATCTTCCTTAATTTCTGATGTACTGGTTTTTCTTCATATATCATCGGAATTGTATGTTGTATGATAGATGTATCATACGTTTTCAAATCATCATATTTCAAAGCGAAGACTTTTTTATATTTGTGCAATAATCTGATAAATGCAATTCTTTCTTCTGAAGTAAGTCCTAATCCCAAATTGATGTTTTGTGGATTCTCCTCAGTACCAAGGTTTATTAATTCAAATCTTAAAGTAGAACTTTGAAACTTTGAATTAGTAACCTGTTTAAACCTATCTTTAATGTCATAAAGATCTTCAAGTTTGACCACTGGTTTGGATATTGAGTTTTCTTCAAGCTTTCCCTTTATTTGAAGATCATGCTCACTTTCATCAATAATTTGATCATTGTAACACTTATCAGAAGTTAAGAAATTTAAAATTTGATCATCATGATTCAATACTCGCCAGTTAGTGACATTGTCAAGAATCAATGACCTAAAAATTAATTCTATTGAAAGCCTATCAGGACTGTAATCATCAGATGGCAGGATTTTAGAAGCAACATTAGCTAGTAAATCTGCCACTGCATTCTGAGATCTCGGGATGGGAGAAATATTAAATGCTAGAAAATGAGATACAAGGTCTTGCACCAAGGATTGATAATGTTTAAGTTGACTAGAAAGGCAATGTATAGTATTTCTGACTTGTCTTATAATAATTCCAGAGTCACTGAACACTTTCAAATATTGAACTTTAAGACCGATGGCTTTATAAAGTCCTTGAATCAAGGCTTCATATTTAGCAGTATTGTTTGTGTATTCAAATTCTAATCTGCATGATAACATGGTCTTTTCTCCTCGGGACTAATTAAGATACATCCTGCCCCTGTACCTTCATTAGATTTAGACCCATCAAAGTATAATGACCAAAACAAAGGTTTATCTATAGTTTTATTTACAGTTTCCTCAGCAATTTTAACACACCTTGATGTATCTGTTTGGGAAAAAATTTCAATTTGACATGTGAAACTATTAACTGAGAAAGGTGATGATTGAGCAGTAAAATTTCCAAAGAATGATTCGGATGAATAGTTACCCAGAATGTTGTTGTTAAATGCTATTGGCTGGTTTTCTTGTTCAAACTCAGTAACAGTATGAGTCATATGTTTCTCCCGATCAATCTTGATCTGATTTGGTTTTCCTTTCTAGGGCAGCCACATGTGAGACCAATCAGTGGAAATGTAACCATGAAGTTTCTCAGACCAGTCTCTACTTAAAATCAAACCATAGAACTCAGGAATATCAGTGATTAAGATATCAATTCTCTAAACAACCCTTGGGTCAGTTGATAACCTAATGGTAACAGAATTGATTTCTCCTAATACTTGGACCTTAGTTCTATCCAACTAGACAATATGTATTCCAGACTTTTGGGGTTCAGTATTCAGTTTAGAACAAACGAGGCTAGCATTATATTCGAAGAAGCCCCTGAGTCTATCAAGAAATTGTGCAGATTTCTATTATAAATCTCGTAGGTCAAGAGAAAAGGAGGAGTATGGGAATTCGATCTATCTACAATTAAAACAGCATCAATGGCTTCTACCCTACCAGGAGGTGGTTTACCTGTTTCATTAGCAGCTTTGGACAATACAGCATTTGAAAGAGGAGAAGAAGGTACTGCATCTAACTCCTTAAGTAGCAATTTTTGTTGATGTTTGAGTTTACTAAGCTCAAACATTGTGATATTTGCCTTTGTTTTCTTCATGTATCCAATAATGTTGTAACCATAGAGTTTGTAACTACTAATGTTTTAGATGTTGAAGGTAGATTTGAAGCTAATGGCTGATTTTGAGAAGGTATCGTTGTAGACTTCTTTGTGGTAACTTTTTCTTTAGTAATGGTACTTGTATTCCTTTTCTTCTGAGTTATTTGAACAGGTTCAGGAGTACCTTTACTCCTGGTAGTTACAAGGAAAGCTTCCTGTTCATTTTTTGTATCAGAATTAGGTAAGATAAAGTCCCACATCCCATGAAATTCTACATTTACCTCTTATTCACTTTCTTCAGATGATAAGATTGTCTCTTCTTCTTCTTCGAGGTCTGAGTTTGCATTGGTTATAGCATTTGGGGGTTTTGATTCAGGCTTCTTAAAGCTTCTAAATGGCCTTTTTGTTGAAGTCTCAACTACTTGCTCCTTGATTTCTATCATTTCGTTTGACATATTTTTGAGAACTTTTTGGAGACCTTCCATATCGTAGGGATCTTTAGCCACTTTCTTCTTTGAATCATCTTTGAAGGAGACCTTTTTTTATTTTCTTTCTTCAAGAGTAGCCTTCTTTTCTAAGGCAATGATGCATTTCTCTACAGCAAGTGCCTTTTTCATATTGTTTTCTAGAGTTGGTTTTGCACCTCTATCTACAAAGATGGCTATATTTGAGGGTAAAGCCGTTACATACCATTCGCTTCTAACTTGCTCACTAGGTTTAGAGGCAGTCAGAATCTTATTCAAGATTTCATTGAGCTGTGAATTGAACTCTTTTATAGGTTCTTTAGACTCTATCCTAAGATTCAAAAGATCATTGATTAGCATCGCTAGAGATCTGTCATCACCATATTTGATCAAGAACTGTTCTTGAAAAATATTCCAACTAGTAATGGATCCTGATGGCAATGAAAAGTACCAAGACCCAGTTGATCCTTGTAGGGTATAAGGGAAAAGTCTAACAACTACATCTTCCTCTGTAACTCCTTTTAAGTTGAATGACAAGATAAAGTTGTTAATGTGCTCATATGCCTGTATGCCTGCATCTGGATTAAATTTTAGCAACCATTTTTCAGGATGAGCTGGCAATGGGTGTAACGGTGCAGGCATCATGACTGCACCAAGATTATTCCATGGATTCTGTGCCATTGTCGACCTACTACTAGATGATAGCACCGATGAAGTTCTAGATGGTTGGGAAGGAGCAGATATTGAAGTTTAAGGAGGTTGAGAAATAGATGTTGAAGTTCCAGTTCCCTAAAAAACAACAATCTAGAGTGGAGGAGTGGATCGTTGACTTCGTATTGGAGAAGATGAAATGGATGATGATGATGATGAGAAAGTTTCACTATCAGATCCTTCAATTGTTTTCCTTGCCTATTTCCTTTTAGGCAAAGGTAACTCAGTAGGTTCAATACCAAGCTTTTCACTCTGAAGTCTAGTGAGAGGGTGAGAAGGAATGAATTGTGAAGTTACACTACCTTGAGATACATCAAATTTCTATGGTGATATTGAGAATCCTTGAAGTTTTTGGATGAGAGACTGTACTTCAGGATATTCTGGAGTTAATTTATTTGAGATATTTTGGGGTTGAGCAGTGGTCGTTGTCTCTTCTACTTCTTTCTTGGAAACTGTAGTTCCAACCTACAAGGGGGAAGTTGGAGGTGAGGTGGAGGGAGATTTACTCTCGGAATGGATTGTAGATTTGGGTTTGCTCACCATTCACAGTTCATGCCCTCCTTCTAGTGCCAAAAATGTTGAGACCTCTAAAATCGTTGCATCAACATCAGGGAAAACCACCCAGTCCGGACCTTAAAGGCAGCTCCTTTTCCATTTGGTGTGGTGGCTCTGACTGGATATAATGGGACCAGTTTCCCAATTATTTATGAATGGGATGGATAAGTGTTTAATTTACTTATATCTAATGGAAAATGATGAAAGATTTATTCTAAAATGCAATAATGTAATTAACTAATCTATCCCGGGAAGTCTCTGTTTTAGTGCAACTCTTAATGGTTCTTATTGAAAAGTAGGTATGTAGATGACTATACTTTTAAACAAAAATATTCATTCATATGATAATCACTTTGTTCAAATAGTTGAAGTAATAATTAAAACATTATTGTACTGATCTTTATATATCGTTGACACATATATAGATGAAAAATAACAACTCTTGAACATTCAATAGTGATAAGTAAAAGAGATTGTTGTAAGAGCTTTATACGTGCATCAATAATAGAAAAATGAATGAATGTTAGTTCACATAAAAGAATGAAGCAAAACATAGATAATAGTACCATATGTGTTTGAATCCCCTTCGACATGAATTGCATTTGGATCCTACTTTCTAACTTGGAAATACTTTTATGGGAAGCAATAATGCATATCAGACAAAAGTACTATTTATTAAAAACTCAGAATTCAGGTCCTGTTTCATAAAAAAAAATATTGGAAGCACAATAGTGCAACTTCCAATCCAAGTCTTCATACAAAATTTTAGGACCCTTTCTAAAAACATGAAAGGGTCTATAAATACTATCTAAACTAACTAACTATGAAATAAAAATGTTGTGACCTGGTGTAACCAAATCAAAAATATATGAAAATCTCCCTGAAATAGACATGCTTGCAGTCGGAAAAAATGGTTCATTGTTTCAACTGATTATCTTTTGGCTTAAGCTAACATATGGCAAGCATCAGTTGTAGTTCTGGAGGATGACTCATACACGAAGGCAGTTGGGTAGTATATGTGGCATCAATAATTTCAGGAATCATGTAACCGATTACATCAGTTAGGAATTTGATCATTGTCCTTTGACTATATGGTTTTACAAGGAAAAATCAAAAGGTTTCCCATGTTAAAGTTTGGATGCCCGCGATTAATCTCTCCCTCTTTTCCAACTCTTGTTTCCATATCTGCTCCAATGCTTTGACTGATGGCAATTTCCCTGGAGTACATTCTGAAATTAAATTTGACAAATAAAGAGTATTATTAATCAATTCCACTAAATTACTAGTCGTCGATCTACATCTCAATGTTGCCCTTTCTGCTTTCATCAGTTGAGATTGCCACTCAAGGAACATGATTTCCTTGTGTGATTCCAGAATTTGGGGCAAATTTGTGGCTTGTCCTTCCTTGGTTTCTTGCCAGTAGAGAAACTCTGTTAGTGTTTCATCTACCTGCTCCAATTTTTGTCTGTCATCAACTGATTTATCAATCATAGATGAGGAAATTTCACAGAAGGGAGGAACAAGAGAAATATTATTACATAACAAGCTCAACTGAGTAGATAGTGCTTTAGTAATTTGGAGAGCCTCTGATTTCAATTCCTCCATTTGAGGAAATTCTTTGAACCTTTCTATTTGCAATGACAGTTGAGCGATCTGTTCATATTTCGATTTTCTCAACTGTTCATTCATTTTCTTTAGCTTGTTCAATGCTTGAGATTGTTCTTTTTGCTTCTGAACTGCATGTTGATCTATCCTTTGTTTCTATTCGAGCAATTGCTCGTTTAATTGGTCGTTTGACTGCTTTTGTGCTGCTAACTGCTACTCTAACTGATCTATCCTCTGTTGTTTTTCATGTACCTGTGTCTCCAGTGAGATAATCTCTTGATCCTTTTCTTTAAGCGAATTGGTAACTTTTGATGCCTTGTCCACAGTAGTTGTTGTATATGCGCCGGCATACTGAGAGAGTTTAGTAAGATCTTCAAAAGGGTTGACTTCCTCTCCATACCACATTAGTTATCTCCATCTGTGTAGGTAAAAGAGAAGATTGATCAAGTTTTCTCTTTTTCCTTTGTCTCTTTATTACAGCCCTATGCTTAGGGCTGTAGAAGACATCTAAGGGTGGTATTTCTTCTACATGCAGAACAATCTCATCGGAAGGGTCCTCTGGAATCATTTTGACATCCTTCTGAGTCATGGGTGGGCCGCTAGTTCCTTCAGTTGGAACTGTATTAGTTGTTGTCTTCTGTCCAATTGTTACTTCAGGTGTGCTAAATCCCTGCAAGCTCTCAGTATTGTTGATAATTGAGTCAAACTGTTGCCATTCTTTGAGTAGTTTGGGATCAATATTAATGTCTGAATCAATAATTGCACTACCCTTTTCTTGTTCTTGCTCCTGCTCTGGTGTTTTTTCTTTCTCAGGAACTTTTTCCACTGTGGGAGCTTTATCGATAGCTTGTTGTTCAGTTTTGCTTGATTGGACTATCGGGGTTGTGGCTTATAGGTCTAAAGGCAGAGTTCGCAACCTCTGGTCTCTAAGCCTATTAAACATTTCTAGCCCTTCATCTTGATACCTTATCCTGGCCAATGTTTTAACTTGAAATAATGATTCAGCTGAGGAAAATAGATCATTGAATTCATCGACTTTATGATCAAACTTAGCAAGTTTGGCTTGAGAAGTGACATTATAAGCAACCTGTCGTGGATCATATGGCTTATTAGGAATTGTGGCCAGATTCAGCATTGGCATCTTTTCTGTCTCCTTCTCTGCATGCTTGTAGTCATGTAGAGTGAAAATGTCGCACCGTAAAGGGAAGATTGGCCACATGTGTTTCTTTGAATCCTTAAGGGTTCTGGATGTCCCTTCCACTGTTATTTGATAAGCAAATTCCTGAGCTAACAATTTATCAGGCACATACAGGGGAAGAACATGGGGTTTAGTAGGGCTACCAAAAATCCTTATATAAGTAAATTTTTCCTCCCCAAACCAACTACCTACTGTTGTCAAATCAATTTATGCTTTGGGGGATATCCTTGGGGCATGTTTATTAAAAATAGAGTAATATATAGGGAGAATAAAACCATAACAAATTTTATACAGATGATTTTTGTAATGGGCCTTCCATAACTGCTGGTGGTAAATATGGATTGGATTCAGGTCTTGAGGAGTCCATCTCCATCCAAGTATCAGATATTCAGAATTAAAGCAAATAGTATCCATAATATATGCACTGTAATAGAACAGGGGAATAATTCGGGAAGTTTTATGCGCATTTGATCTGTACTCTAAAATTGTTGTGGCTAGTTTATCGAACAAAATATTTGCCTAATCCATCGCATAACCATTGATTTCATCTTCCATTAGGGGGACCATTTCTATGGTGAATTTGGCAGAATCATGTATTCTCCACATCCTACGCATCATAGTCTGAGCATAACAATAAGGGGAAGCCAATGAGTCAACAGAGTACTTACCCAATAACTCGTGCTTGTTCTTTTCGGGGAAATGCCTTCATTGCTTTATTGGGGCTTACTATGAATCATTTTCCTTCGCGAATGCTTCTAAGAATGCCTTGTTGTATCGCTTCTCAGGTTGAGCTAAGTGGTACATCTTTCTTAAATCCTCCGGCTGGAATGAGCCAAATATCCTTCCATCAGCTGTGCAAAAGGTTCTGTCTGATACTGGAATTTTTTCCAGCACCCATCTTACTATGTCAGTATATGGCAGGATTTTAGCTCGCTTTGCTATTATTTGAAGATAGGAACAGGCCAATTCTTTAAGAATTCCTTCCGATTTGTTAGTTGAATCGGTTGTGGCTTCCTCTGATAATTCCTTGGTCTCCTCTGCTTCTATCAGATTGTAAATTCTCTCCCAGCTAGTGGTTCCTAGACCAAGGCACATCGTATCTGAGATTAATCCTTTCTTGCTTGGTCCGGGATCTTTGACTGGAGGAGCTATTGTTGTGGAATTCGTTGATTTCTTCCCATTTTCTTTGGATTTCTGGTTTCGGAATAATTCTCCACAAACAGTTGCAAACCGTGATACAAAGGAAGTGTTGCTGCAAGCCAATATGATTATGAATAGAATTACGCTGATTGGCATATGCTAGATAAAATATAGTTAAAGATTACCACGGATAAAATCTTTTGAAATATCCATCCTTAACTGCAGTATTGAATATCTGTTTAAACTGTCAATCGTGGTAAATAATATCTTAAATTCCCGTCACGCCGCTCATATGCCAAATGATTGTTTCAAGAGTGCCTTAGATTTTATTGATCAGTGATCAGCGATAAATCACAAATCGATGATCGGGAGTGTCAAAAGGAAGGCTTTTAGGACTTGCTTTAAATATCTCCGATCACCAATTGCGATTAGCTTTATTGCATCGGAGGAATTGATTAGGCTTTTCTCATATATCCCTTTTTTATTGACATGGACGAGTCACCGATTGTGATTTTCTTTATCGCACTGGAGGAATTGAGGGGCTTTGCTTTATTGTGCGTCTGGAATTTGTTTTTTCCAATTACCAATCGTGATTAGCTTTTCGGATAGGAGAATTGGGTGAGGTTTTGTTTTTTGTGTGTTTCCCTTAATATTGTGATATGCGATCTCCGATCGCTTTATCACAATATAGAATGATTTTTTGATATTTTAAAGGAAGACTTTATTTCTTATTTAAAAGGTTCTATAAAATTATTTATTTACATCAGGGCGTTTAATAAGGATTTTTCTTGTGATGAGGTACATACCATTTTATTCACACATCTAACTAAGTTTATTTTTTGAGGGACCCATTTCATATTAAGATTTTGTATAAAGATTTGTATGAAATGGGGGGTTGTTGTATAGACAACACCAACGTAGGACTCTAGCAGTCCATTTATCTGCCACTATTAGTTTAGCATTGACCAATGCAACTTATAATGTTTAACTTTGAAAATTAATTTAATAATTTAAAGGCCTTATTGCAGTATTTGCACAATATAATGACATGTGAGCAACTACCTCACATATTTTATGTCATAATTTATGGATATGGTTGCAATATTCATGCATGATTTTTAGATATTAGTATAGTGATTTTTTATTTTAAGCTAAATCATAGTGAGGTAAATAAGATATTTAACATCAATTACCTCCCACCATAATTTATTCAATTCTTTGCATAAAAAATGGATAGGAATAAGATTTAAATAAATATACTTATCAAGAGTTACTTCCCACCATTATTTATGTTTTCCTCAACTCTTTATAGTAATAAAATTGTAAATGTCTAAAATTATTAGTGGTTATTATTCATCAAAATTTATGCAAGTCCTTGTGCCTAAGCAAGAAATTAATTTAGCCACTTCACATCTCAATTTATTAGTTCTTGGCAAAGAAAGACTATAGGATCAAGTTTGCAATTTTTACCATAGCATAATTTCAAACATCAGTGGCAAAGACTAAACTCACGTGTAACACTTGTTACTAAAAAAATTCCATGGATGGTGTGTGAAAATTAAATATTTACCATCCACCTAATAAATATTAATAATTAAATTAAAATTGTGAAATCCTTATTTCAACCCATGCCCAAAGAAATACACAAGATTTTTATGTACTAAATTTCTATTTCAAAAAACAATAACATCACTATGCCAAAATCAAGCCAAGTGGCCAAATCCAAGCGAGTGCTAAGTGATCCCATACAGTGCCATGAATGATGCATTTAGGTTGAAATATGTTCATGCAGTGGCACCCATGAGGTGTAGACCAATTGCTTTGTGTGTGGTTTAATCCCCACCAAGTCACAGTTCAAATCTCATGGGGGAGGCGGGGTGGGCTGAAGATGGGCACCACCTTTGGAGGACTTAAACTATCCCAAAGGGACTCAACCTAACTTGAAAGCCATTTGATGAATATTGGTAAAGATTCTAAAGTTGAGAAAATGCATCTACTTTTTTTTAAACTTCCTTTCGTGTTATCCAAAATTGCAAATGCTAAGGAACCCAAGGGAGGACATCATAAAAGAATTGTTGGAATGTTGTATTCTTAAAGATGTGAAAGTTGTTGAAAGTGCCTTGCAAGTATGCAACTGTACTTTATGCCACAATTGTAGTTTCAGAAAAGGACCGTTGCACACATTTTGTCACAGTTTTGAGGAAGTATTTGTGCCAAAAAAAAAAAAAAGATCAAAATTATTATGAATTTGTAATGTAAATGATGCTAGTAAAACCATTTAATTATGTAAAAACGTAGATAAGCATATGATTTTTGCGACGAGTTTCATCCTAGGAGGTTTTTAGTCTCACCGATTATCTGTGTTTCTAAACTCAGATGATCAGCGGATTTTTTCCCTCTAACCTCAACCCCAAAGCTAGGGTGGAATTTATTGACAAGGTCTTAGGTGAGCCTTATTGTTTTAGTCGAGTCTATTGTAAAAGTGATTTGGGAATAATTTAAGCTATTTGGTTAAAGTATTTTATTACAAATCAGTTGGTCTACTAGATCATATTGTGTCGCAGAATTGGGTAAATTTTATGAGGGTCTATAACGAACGGTTATTCCCCCTTTGACGGTTGAACTATTGTGATATTTGATATAAATTATTTTAGTGCATGGTCCCTCATACTTATACACCATGGCCAAAATATTTGTGGGTGGAAAAATAATTAATCCTCTCTTGTGTCAATTAATTAATTTTTCTGACAAAAATAATCTTAAATCCTAAGCCAGGAAATTAATTAATTTATAATCAAAATTAAAATGTTAGAAAAAATAGTTTCTCTAAGAGGAAAAATTCATGGGTCTAAATATTGGAAATTTCAAGAAAATTTTGACCCATGGACCTTGGTGGTTAAGTTAAAGTCAAATTTTTTAGGAAATTGGTTCAAAACAATTATTTTTGAGCTAATAAAAAATGGATTTTATGAGAAATTCAAAAATTCCTAAAAAATAAATATTTGTGATGACAGAGATTAAAATTTAATCAAGGATTTATCAACGGTCAATATTATTTTGACAATGGTCAAGCCAACTAGCCATTATTTTCCACTTGAAGGGATTTCTCTATAAATAGAAGGCATTTTTCTTCTATTCTTCACAATGATAGTGAATTTGATCTCAATGTAATTGTGTAATGCTAGTGTGAAGCCATTATTCTACTAGGAACATTTGAAATTCATAATAAAATACTTTGGGGTACAGTTCATAGTGTCTTTGTCTCATTGATCTATGGTAAGTGTTGGGTATGTGTTTTCCTATATTGTGCTTCAATATTACATGAATTGTTATTTCATTTATAGATGATAGGAATATTTTATTGGTAATTTGTGGGCTTATCTTAGGTGATTTGATTCATTGTATGATCTAACGATTTTTTTTTTAATATATATATTTTGTAGGTTCCTCGACCCTTGGGCTCCAATTTCACGGAATATGGGCACAGATTGAGCTTGTTTGGACTTTAAATATTTTATGTGATTTGCTTACTTCACTAAGGCTATGGTTAACATCTATTTTTCAAAATACATCAAGCCACTGTCAAATTAACGTAAAAAAATTATTCTTCAAAAATATTTCAAGCATTTTATATTTGTATATAACTTGTAAATAATTTTTATTTATAGTTTTTGTAAATAATTTTTCTAACCCTTGTTTTGCAACTATTTGGGTTTGTGGTTTATTTAAAATTTTATGTTTTGGGGTTTCTAGCATACTTTTAAATATACTTATTTTGTAAATAAATTTTATATTTTTTTGTAGCAGCTACAACACCCTCCAAAATTTTGACCTGTACTCAAATTTTGGAGCCTACTGTGGATCCTGTGATCAATCGTTCCTTAGTCACTTATTGGTAAGTTGATGGTCTCAAGCTCCCCTCTTCAATATTAAGAGTCCTTCATGCTTTATCTTATAGAACATGTGTGATATTTGAGCATGGGGATTATCATTTGTCATGTAAAGTGAAGTTTGTTCTACTTCAAGGGGAAATCTTTGTGCTATGAGTTGTTCTCATCACATAGATTTGTCTCACACTCACTTCATTCACTCTTGTCATAAAGGTTGTTGCATTAGGTGAAGTATGTTTCATATGTTTTGGATGGTCTATGTTGCATCACTAAGCGTTCAAAACCATTTCCAGAAACTGCGTAATGTTGTACCTCATCTGCTCAGTCTACCTTGCATCCAGAAACTGTGTTGATGTGCCTCCTGGGGTCTCATCCCAGCAGCAGTCACTGCCCAATGAAACTGCGCAATTGCGTCTCTCAATAATCACAAGGCAGTATGACATGCTAGATGAATCTCAAGGAGATCAGGAGAAACATAAGTATACCAAGGAACCCAAGGTATTATAGAATATCAGGACCGCATGAAAACTCCATCGGATGCATAACCCTTTGGAGGGTAGGTATGAAAAACAAAGCACATCTTTTGAAACACATATCTTAATGTAGCTTGAAGGACTGTTTGTCATTGTCATATCATTTTGTCTTCAATGATATGCATAGTTGAAAGCAATGAAATTCATTCCATGTATTTCCTCTATGTGTCTTGCTTCCTTTTCACTTGTTGGACCAATTGTTGTCTTTGGCATGATTGATTTCTCTGTCATGCTTGTGATCTTGTTCTAGTGTCTTCGAAGGTTTGCCTTTTCGTGTTTGGGTTGTCTTAGCTATTTGAACATCCTTCGGACTCATGCACAAAGTTGTAAGAATTGTCGCACAAGTGTCATCACGGTCGTCTGAAGGTCTATCCCAAGCGTCGTACTTGTCTCTTTCACCTCTAGATAGTCCCACAGAGGGTCATTCTTTGTTATGTTGTCCTAGTGGTTAATATCATCATGTTTTCAAAGTATGCTAAGTGTGTGATCACAATGTCGATTCTTCACAAGTTCACTTGCTTTTCACACTTAGCCAATTTCTTGAAAATCTCTCGACGGACCAACTCCAGTTCAGTGGACCTTGACTGAGCTGCACTGCACAGTCTCAACCCTCAATGGTGCTTCTCTATCACCTAGAACTATGCAATGCTTGAGGTTGTCCTCTAGGCTAGATGTAATGTGCAATCCGAGGAATGAGCAGTTGTCTTCCTTCCCATAAATGCACAGAAACTACCTCCATGTCCAATCTGAATTGCACATTTCCCAAGCACAATCATCAAGCCTCCTTCTTGTATTTCAGAACCCTACACTACACTGAGACCCGGACCTTCACAGCTGTCCAAAAGTGTGCAGACATGCCCAGCTAGTCCTTCACTACCTTGTCCTGCATTGTTCTCAGAAACTGCACAAACATGACCAGCAAGTCCTCTGTTGCCTTGTCCTGCATTGTTCTCAAAAACTACATAGACATGCCCAGCTGGACCTCTGCTACCTATCTTGCACTACTCTCAGAAACTGCACAAACATTCCCAACAGGTCCCTAGTAGCCTTATCATGTCTTCCTCCTAAAAATTGTGCATAATTTTTTAGTGAGTCCCTTGTAGCCCTGTCTTGTCTTCCCTCCAGGAACTGCGCAGAAGTGCCCCTTAGGGTCCCACCTTGTAGCTAGAACTCGTGTCCTTCACTACGCAATTCTGCCTCCCAATGGCCACTATGCATTTTTCCGCAACAGTGAATATTGTGCCCCGGAGTTCCTCATCACAGCCTGAGTTGTGCTCTGTGCAGTCTTAGTGACTTGTCCTCCCTCCCTCACCTAAACACAGAAAACAATGCATCAAGTTAGACTAGGAGGTTTTGGATTTGATGTCATCCCATCATGAGTGAATTGTAAGAACAGGTACACTGATGGATCATGGCAAGATGACAAACGAGATGAAGAAAGAGTGCACATGCTAGAAGACATACTTGCAGCTGGATGGACTAACAAAGAACATCAAGCAACAAGTGAAAGGAACACATGTATGGAAACATATTGCAAGACTAAGACCATTGGAGACCCCACAATACCAAGCTATGTGGAGGTGAAGACAAGGCACACCAAGAGTACATCCATCACTTAGTAGTGCAGCAGCTTAACATGGACACCACAATCAGCCAGTACATGTCAGCAGTGTCATGTCGAGTTGAGTCATAAGTTGTCTCAGCCACATCACCACTATGGGTCATATATGTTGTAGCTAAATGTAATATAAAGTGAAGTTCCAATGGATGCACACAAGAAGTTGAAGAGTCATGTCAACTGAAAATTCATAGGAAGTTGAATGGTTATGAGGGTAGTCCAAGTGTCACAAGGGTTAAGCATCACCCTTGGCTATATATACCCCTCCCATTGTATGAGAAAAGGACGTTTCACCTTGGCTCCTCCCACATAGCCTTCAGATTTTGTAGTTTGTTCTTTGAGGAGTGAGGAGTGGCTCCAATGTCCCACTACTGGGACTAGTGATGTATGGTGTACAGATGTGTCTTGTGACTTTTTCTTAATTCAGAAGCCTGTTAAGGCCAGCACGTTTTCACGCATGTTTTTTAGATGTTTGTATGACTAATATTTAAACATTTGTAATGCATTTTTGCTTAAACTATACTAAGGTAGTTGAACTGATTTGGTTGTTTTAGTACTTACATTGTTGAAGATGTGTTCTATTTCTTATCATCGATGTCTCATCCCTGTGGACTACTCCGCGGGATACTAGAAAAACCACCTTTGTGTATTGGATAGCACCATTGTCACATCCTTGTGGACTACTCAGCGGGATACTTGACAAACCATCTTTGTTTTCTGGTTATAACGACTTTCACATCCATGTGGACTACTCCACTGGGTGGTGTACGTGTTGTCCCCTTCACCTCAATTTTAACGATGCTGCATCCATTGTGGACTATTTCGTTGGGTGCTTGACAGACCTTTTTGGTTTGTGTGTGTCAATTCCTAGGTGGTACTACTACCTCTCACTTAGAGGCTCACTTTACTCTCCCCCTTTGTAGTAAGAGAACATTGACACAGTTACATTACACACTCACTAGGCACACATACCTTGCTATTTTGAGATACCAATGTAACACTCTCATGTGCTGATAGCTAGAGCCAAGGCATATCTATAAGTAAATGGTAACGGGGCCATCATATCAGATGGGACTCCTACACCAAACGGTGTGAGGTCTAGTTGGGACTTCATATCGGGGAAATACCCTTGGTTGACAGATTTCCAACACCGTCAACAAAATGATGCTAGAAGGAGGACCACTCGATAGGTTGTGCTCGTAGAGTCTAGTTTGAATCTCTTATTTAAAAATGGCTCTTCCTAACATCATAATCCCGGGATGTCTTTCTACAAAGTTCATATGTACCATCCCCGCGAAATTTATACATGACCTATCCAAGTTAAATTTCACTGATGAAGGTGAACCATCTTTTCGTGCACATGTGCACCAAGTTATAAACTTTTTCCTATGCCATAAGATAGAGTACGTAGATGTTTGGATTGTATTACTCACCCTCACATTCAAAGATTGTGCTCAATGTTGGTGTTACACATTACCCTTTTCCTCTATCTATTCATTTGGTCAGATTTTCGAAATGATGATTAAAGCGTTCAATGAGTATAGCCACCAGGATTTCCGTGAACAAATTTGTCATTTAAGTATGGAGCCTGACAAATCATTCGAGGACTTTGTTGATTGCTTCCTTCACCTCTATTATGAAATTCTTGAACATCTTGTGAACTTTGACTTCTTGAGAGAAGAGTTTAAACACTTGGTTAATATGTATCAATATGGTGAACCTCCTTATTTCCCTTCCTCCCCAACTCTTGTGCATCATGAGGCACCTCATATTGCAGAGGAGGAGACCAACACCCCGTTTTTTCCTTGTCCTCCTCCCTCTCCAGTCCCAATGTGGATGCCCCTATTAGCTTAGGGGGTCCTGACCCAAGTTTAGAGTTAGTTGCGCCAACCAACAAATCCCTATACTACTGGCCCTTTCAGCAACAACCCATGTAGCGCAGGTTACAGTGTCACTCGAAGCAATAAGGAGGGGTGCAAGAACCAAGTTTCTACATCCAGAGATGAGTGTGATGTCTTTTAGTGCCTTAGATCTGCCTTCACGCAGATCGATAAGCCCTTAGGGCTCGGTACTGCAACTATGTTAAAATAGCCTTCAGACCTTCACGAAGGTCTACGAACGTCTTTTGTGGACCCTTATCAGTTGATTTATCCACTTACACACATCAGAGAACAATCCTAGATTAGTGTTCACACAGATCCATTTAGGTTAATTAGAAAACATAACAGAATTCATCACAGTCTTTGCGAAAGTACTTAACATGCATTGCATATACCTATTAAGAGTTATTCAAGACATTCGCGCATCATTGGATTGATATTTCATAAAAAAATTATTCATCCATAACATATATTGTAAACAGAAGTAAACAGAGATAAACAGATGTACACAATATTCCTTTGGTAATCTTCTTTATTGATCTTCAATATGGTATTACAGAGTCAAAACTACTCTGTGCACTCCGCTGCAGGGGTCCGTGCACTTAACTGTGGACTCTACCTAGGCCTCTACGCACTTAGATGCAAATCCTTTCTCTCCTATCTGACCCACTTCTCTGTGCTATCCCTTTTCTCTTACTGACCCATTACATCCACATAGACATGCCTTAGACTCTCTAAGACACACTTATTTATATCCTTTTATATACAATCCCATTGTCTACGGACCATGGGTGGATCTCAAAACCGACTCAAACTTTACATAAACAAGGGGCTAAAACCCATTTGACTCCTAACCATCTACATGCTCTGCATCCATAAATCATGGAGACTTTACATTAGTTATAAAATATACATCAAAACTTGGGTTATTTTAACCCTAAAACTGACCCAAGGGACCCCATCCCAATAGGCCCCCAACACAAAGATCGGGACTCGCCCTCAAGTCACTCGGATGGTGTTGTGATCTTGCTGCGAAGATCCCCCATCTCCACCTGAACTACTGCAACCTTGGAAGCACTCTACGTGGCTACTTGCTTGACCTTTTCGACTAATTTTTATGTATTTGGTCCTTCTGCAGCCAGCCACATTGCCTGTTACGCCTCCTACAAGCTCTTTAGCTTATCCTAAATGGTTGTCATGATATGATAAGCTTCTTCCAACCATGGTTGCAGCCTGGCCTTTAGCAAGGCTTCCTTCTTCTGTGTCACCTCTACCTGCACGAGGAGTTGCTTCCCCTCTTGTAATTTGGCAAGGCACTACGTTGGTGTGATGGAGTGCATTGTTGCCTGAACTTCATCATACTGTCGTTGCAACTCCTTGATCTCTGTATTTAGTGTCTGCAGGTTTGGATCTTCCTACAGATTGGTGACCAACTCCATGGTCTACTCAAATAATGTTGCTTAGTCTAAAACTATGGAATTCAGAGTGGCTAGTCCTTCCTTAATTGTGGCTCTGCGCTGCTCCCGGACCTCGGGCAAAGTCGTGGGCTGCAACTTTAACTGTAGCTCTATAATCTTCATATTGAGTTCAAATTGAACTTGGTTAACCTCAACTTTGGCCTCATGCACACTAGCATCTAATTTTATAATCTTTGCTTCTGGTTGTGCATCCTCGGGGATATGCAACTCAGGCATTTTTTTGCATGCCTCCACCACTGCTGACTCCAATCGTGATCTGTGTGCCTAGAGCATTTCCTTCTCCTATAAAACCTACGTCTTTTTAGATAACAGCTGTTGATTATTAACTTTGATCTCGCTCACAGCACTGAGAGCTCGTTGTTCCCCAATGTGAAGCTCTTCCACGACTCCCTGTAATAATGCATGCAATGACTCCAGTTGCATCGCGACAAGGTTCAAGCCCATATTTGGGACTTTGTCAAGGAGGGCGCATTGTTCCTTAATGTCGGTGTGGACTGAACCTGCAAGCAAGGGGAAGACTTGCACATCTTGTAGCCACATAATCATCTACATGCCTGTACTTTGACCTCGTGTTGAACTGCATGTTGCACCACTCACTTTCCCGACATCTGCTTGGATCCTGGTTTCTTGGAGCTGCAAATCTTGAAGATCCTTCTGAACTCAACCCAATTTTTTCATGTACTGCTGATCCAACTACTACATCACTTCTATTGTGGAATCTCTAACTTTATCATTGATCTAATCTAGATCGCTTTCAGTGAGCACCATGGGATCAACCTGTGTTTTCTGAGCTTTATGATTCTTCTGTGACCCACCTTGATGCTCCAGTTCACGCATTTGCAGAATGAAGAGGGTATGATGCCCTTCCTTACCTCTGTTGCCTTGTCTTGTTTCTATTTCTATTTCTAGTGAAGGTGACTTGTCACTTTTCTAGGTCTCTCGTTTCTGTTGTTCTGCCTTCTCCTTGGAAGCGCATTCCTTCTCAACCTGAGCCTTCTCTGCAGCATCCTTCTTTTTCTGTGCAGCCAAGTTCTATGCAACCTGCTTAGTTTCCTCCTTCCTTTTATTCAAGGTTGCACTATCTGCACCTATGCTTGGCCCAGAAGCTATATTTGAAGGGGCGTGCCACTTGGCTGGCCAGCACGCCAATACCTCCTGCACATCAGTCTCTTTCACCAAATATGGCAAGTCATGCCACTTCTATGTTGGATCCTTCCGCACCTTGTTGATTTAGGGCAGCATCGGATGTGCTCTAGCCATGAAAATTGGTGGAGAATATAAAGCACATGAGATATCCAAGACCCAGAAATGGTTTGGACAGATTGTACTTGGTTTGGGAGATATTAAAATAATTGAGTTTTTTAATGGAGTTCCTAAGTCTAAACTTAGGAAAAATAAAATATTAATGGGTATTAATATAAAACTGGGTTAGAAGGTTCCAAAAGTCATGGATCAAGCCAAATCTAATCTTAGCCATTGATTAGAGATTTAATCTCATTCATTGAAGGACCAAAGAGAAAAGTATAAGAAGAGGCTTGAGGGTCAATTGGAGAATACACCGGAGTGATCAGTCATTCATTTTGCTATAGAGGGGTTGCTAAGCAAAATTGAATCAGTGATCAGCAGCAAAGGGCAGTGAGTATTGGGTAGAGAGGCAAAGATAGTTCCAAGAGACTAGCACAAAAGCAGATAGTGAGAGTAGCAGCCAGAGCAGGCCACACAAAGCCTAGCAGAGACAACATAGAGTCCAAAGAGACTGCCTCGTCCCCGCAGAAGGTAGAGGCAGTGATGCAGACAGTCCCAAAGGTTGTGCAGTGCCTCAAAGAGCTAACATAGAGGGTCTTGGGGCTGACGCAGAGAAGGGCCAGTGCTGAGCTCCAGAGTCGCTAGAGAGGGTTTCGTGGGACAAGTTTTCTGAATACCTTTTTTTGAATAGAGAGGTATTGTTGTCATGTATTTTTCTCTATCTAGTGAGCCAGTTAGGCACCCAATTGCACTCAAGGAAATACTGCATAATAATAAACCTCCATAATAGTTGCACCGATTTTCTCGCATCGGGTTTTTCCGGGGACATTTATCCAAAAATAACGATGCCACTTGTGTGTTTTTTTTCTTTCAGCTGATGATCTGTAGATGTTGTGACTGTATTATGTTTATTTCGTTATTTAAATGTTTTAAATAACTTGTTTAAAATTTACAAGTAGAAGAATTAAACCAATAGAATATAGATTGATTTTCTAATGGATAGACTTAGAAAATTCAACATGGTACCAGAGGGTGGTTGCAGATCACAGGAGAGCTGAAGGCATGAGCTTAGCAGAGCATTTGCAGCAGAATCAGCGGTCCTGAGTGATAGTAGTTGATCCTTACAGAAGCGACAGAGGAAGGGTTGAAGCAGAGGGACTACGTCATCAGTCTGGTCCAGAGAGAAGCCAACGCAGAGGCTGAGGAGGGTAGAGAGAGGCTCAAACAGAGCCATGCAGAGGCCAGGAGGGCTAACGCAATTGGTTGAGGGATATTTTTGCCGGTACTAGGATTGCGTAGAGCCAAGAGGCTCAATTCTTCAATTGCTCGGGTGAAGGAAGCCGTGGGCAGTTTGTGGGAGTGAAGTTGGCGGGGTATTGTGGTTATAACAGTACCTAACAAGGCAAAACCAAGGAAGAAGGAGTTGTTGCCGAGGCATATTTCTAGCCAAGGAATCCGGATCAATGTTGCAATTGCACAAACGATCGAAGAGGGACAACTTGACGGTTGGGAGAAGGATTTCCAGGAGGGAATCGAAACTCAGAGGGAGTCCAGAAGAGAAATTCCATACGGGAAGTAAAGATACTCGGAGGATTCGAACCGAGAACTTCCAGACAGGAAGTAGAGAGACTCAGTAGGAGTCAAACCGAGAACTTCTAGGTGGGAAGTAGAGAGACTCGAAGGAGTCAACAGAGAAGAGCAGAGAGATGGTCGTGAATGGGCTAAGGGATCACGATAGGTTGGACAGAGCATCCAACTTTGTGGTCTGGAAATCCAAGATCCTTTCCGTTCTAGATAGACATCATATCAACGGCTTCGCCTTGAGAATAATGGCTACCTAGTTGAGCCGGTAGCTAATGAAAGGTATGAGGAGGCAATGGCTAAGGCAAAGTGCATCATCCTTGATGGGCTCAAGGATCATGTGGTCCAACATATTGTTGAGAAGGAAATGGAAAAGGAGATGTGGGACACTTTGAAGACATTGTACCATCATACTTCTGTGCAGATGAAGATGCTCCTAGAGAATCAGCTAAGGTTATACTAGATGTAGAAGGGAGAGTAGATAGATCTCTTCCTCGGTTAGTTGAAGGAGATTTGTGACCATCTGACTTCCATAGGGGTCATTCCGGATTAGAAGTTGATGGTGAGGACCACACTTAATGCAGACTCTAAGGAGTGGGAGACATTTGTCCACAGCATACTAGTTAAGGCGAGTCTTCCAGATTGGGAAGAATTGTAGGCGTCTCTTCGTCAAGAAGAGATCAGACGACTAACTAAGATGGGAAGTAGCAGTAAAGGGGTCAGGATCAAGAAGAAAGAGGAGAGGATGTGGCTCTGGCATCTGCGGAAAAGCAGGAGAAGAGGAAGAAAAAGGACCTCTCCAAGGTCAAGTGCTTCCATTTTGGGGAACTGGGTCACTATGCGAACCAGTGTCTCAGGAAGAAGAGTAAGGGAGAGGCTTCTAACTCTAAGGCAGCCAAGGAAGGTGGAGAAAGAAGTCGAGGAGGATGAGGATTGTGCCATGCATGTGCATATGCCACTTGAGAAGAAGTGGGGAGACATCGAGTTGTAGTCAGGAGGACTATAGGCAATGAGGGGCAGGATCCTTGAGGTACCCAACCTCTTGGATTATACCTTATTACGGGAGCCCCAAAGAGGAGTAGCAGGACTGGTGGATGTCGGTAGAGATGGATGTGGATGAAGGAGCGGAGAGTGCTACAGCGCAGGAGTCCCCGGGTAGTGAGAGGCTAGAAGGTTGCAACAATGTGAGAGGCACAAGAGTGTTGCACTAGTGCAGGCTAGCACAGAGATGTCTACAACAGTGCGAGATGTAGGGAGTTGTCGCAGCAACGCAGTGATCAGTAGAGGGAGCACTTGTTAGCGGCAAAGAGAGCTTCAACATCAGGAGTGTTTCCAGCCTGACAGGGATGTCAAAAGTTGGGTGGATCAATTACTTACTTCTCTGTAACTGAGTTGCAGTGCAGTAGCAGTTTGTAGTAGCACGATGCAACATGATGAGAGGGGGATGCAATGCAAATGCAATGTTGGGAGGATGGACCAACAGTAGCACAAATGCAGAGGGAGCTATCATACGGATGCAGCAGTGGCAGTGGCAGGGCCATGGACAGTAGTACAGGGTGCAACAGTACAAAGGATGTTGGGCAGGGAGGCCTAGCATCAGCACAGGTACAGATGCTGGATAATCAGAGGGATGCTCAATGAGGAGTATTACTAGAGCATAGTCATCGCTAAGAGGGAGTGTTGATTTTGGGTTGCATCGGATGTGATCTAGCCATGAATATTGGTGGAAAGACTAAAGCACATCAGATATCCAAGACCCAGAAATGGTTTGGATAGGTTTTGTACCATTTTGGGAGATATTAAAATAATTAATATTTTTGATGGAGTTCCTAAGTTTAAACTTAGGAAAAATAAAATATTAAAGGGTATTAATATAAAACTAGGTTAGAAGGTTCCAAAAGTCATGGATCAAGCCAAATATAATGTTAGTCTTTGATTAGAGATTTAATCTCGGTCGTTGAATGACCAACGAGAAAAGTATAAGAAGATGCTTGAGGGTCAGTTGGAGAATACACCAAAGTGATCAGTCATTCATTTTTCTAGAGCAGGGTTGCTAAGCAAAAGTGAATCAGTGATCATCAGCGAGGGGTAGTGATTATTGGGCAGAGAGGTAGAGACAGTGCAAAGAGACCAGCGCAGAAGCAGAGAGCGAGAGCAGCAGCCAAAGCAGGCCACGTAGAGCCCAGCAAGACAGCGTAGAGTCTAGAGGGACTACGTCATCCACGGAGAAGGTAGAGGGAGTTACGAAGAGGGTCCCAAAGGCTGCACAGTGCCTCAAAAGGTTGACGCAGAGGGTCCTGGGGTTGATGCAATGTAGCAAGAGGCTGACGCAGAGGCCAAAATGGCTAGCGCTGAGCTTCAGAGTCATCAGAGAGGGTTTTGTGGGATAGGTTGTCTGAATACATGTTTCTGAATAGAGAGGTATTGTTGCCATGTATTTTTCTCTGTCGGGTGAGCCGGTTACGCACCCAGTTGTACTCAAGGAAATATTGCATAATAATAAACCCTCAAAATAGCTGCACGGTTTTCCCGCATTAGGCTTTTTCAAGGACATTTGTCCAAAAATAACGGTGTCACTTGTGTGTTTGTTTTCTTTTAGCTGATGATCTATAGATGTTGTGACTGTATTGTGTTTATTTTGGTATTTAAATATTTTAAATAACTTGTTCAGAACTTACAAGTAGAAGAAATAAACCAGCAGAATACAAATTGATTTTCTAACAGATAGACTTAGAAGATTAAACACGCCTGGATATACACACCTGGATATTGATTTTCTAACAGAAAGTCAGCCTTGAAGGTTGCATAAGCTGACAACTGTGTGTACAAGGTTGGGGACAACTTTGGACGTTGGTTAATCGCCATGCGAAGACTTGATTCCATCAGGACCCAAAAGATTTTTGTTTCTGTGATCCACGTGGGGTCCTTGGTAGCCCATAATGAGGTGAACTGTGCTGCCTCCAGCAATCCTTCTTCTAGCGGAGGAAACTAGCTATCTTTTGACAGTTCCTGTTGAACACTCCGTGTCAACTACCTTATAGCAGTGCACATTCTTGCAAAGGAATTCCTTCATGTTTGAGCAATCAAATATCCAATATTCATTAGTCATCAGTCTATAAGAGTTATAAACCCATTCTGCAATGCTTGTAATGTAAATGATTCTAGTAAGACCATATACATATGTAACAACCTAGGTAAGCCTATTATTTTGGCGATGATTTTCATCCTAGGAGGTTTTTCGTCTCACTAACTCATCTATGCTTCTAAACACGGATGGTCGGCAGAGATTTTCCCTCTAGCCTCACCCCAAAGCTAGGGTGGGATTTATTGTCAAGGTTTTAGGTGAGTCCTAGTGTTCTAGTTCTGTCTTTTGTAAAAGTGATTTGGGAATAATTTATTCTAATTGGCTAAATTATTTTGTTACAAGTCACTTGGTCTACTAGATCATATTGGTCACAGAATTGGGTAAAATATTAAGGGTCTATGTCTAAAGGTTTTTCCCCTTTCAAAGGTTAAGTTAATTATAAATTCTTGATGTAAAAATATTTTGGTGCATGGTCTCTCATATTTAGAGACCATGGCCTAAATGTTTAAGGGTGGAATAAATTATTAATACCCTTTAGTATTAATTGATTAATTTTTCTAGCCAAAATAAATTAAAAGTCTAAGCTAGAAAAATTAATTGATTTTTATTTCTGGTTTTCCAGCAAAAAGGTGGCTATATAATTAGTCAAAATTTGGTCACAAAATAAAAATGAGAGAAAAATAAATTCTCTCTAAGTGAAAAATATTAAAAAAGTGAGTGCACTTTTCAAGATGGAAATCTCCACAAATCAAGCAAGAAAAAACTCAAGAAATTATTTTTGGCATAGAAAAAGGAATTAATTCCCAGAAATAAAAAATAAAAATAAATTAAATTAAATAAAAAATTAAATTAAATATAAAAATTAAATTAAATTAATTAATTAATTAAAATTAAAATCAAAATTTAAAAAAAAAAATAATAAAATTAAAATTAAAAAAATAAATAAAAATAAAAAATAAATAAAATAAATCGATTTTTTAATGAAAATCAAATTTATGGTCCAAGTTGGTTAAGAGAACGGGGTTTTTTTAGGAGAAAATGTCAGAAACAAATATTTTGGGGACCAAGAAAAAATGCAGCATCAAGGAATTCGAATTTTTTTCTCAAGCAATCAACGGTTTAGATCATTTTGACATGGATCAAGCATTTAATGGTGCACCTTCATGGAAATAGCCATTATTCACTTGGAAGCCTCTAGAGCTCTCGTTTTTTATATATAAGGAAGCATATGCTCCTCATTGTATCATCTCTAGATGTTGTGCTCTCACCTTTTAGTCTTGATGCTCTCTCTGTTTTGAAATAATAATACACAAGTCTTTGGGGTGAAACATTGTGGCTCTTCTCTTATGGATATGGTAATGAATTCTCGAGCTTAATTTTCTATTGGTGATTTTATTGTTACTTCATTTTCTTACATAGAATTAACTAATGTTTAGCTATCTTACACTAGTAATTAGATCTGGAAAATATTTTAGGATTGGAAGTGGCTAGTGTGCTTTTGTTTAAGTTGCTAGAATTGTCTTCCATTATATTTTTCATGTCTCATCTGAAGCTAACAAAATATTTTTGAGGCGTGTAGAAAACATTTAGTTGAAACAAATCTCAAGTGTAAGAGGATGCTTTTTCTTAAGTTAACCAACTCTTGAGTGATTAAGTAGGAGAGTTCATTCTATTTTACCTGAAGGATTTATCTATCGAATTTATTGCAAGGGTTTATGAGCTTAAGCTTTGAGAAATCATTCATTTATTTACTTATTTGAATCAAAGAGATATTAATGAAAAATTTATGCTTTTTTCTTTAGAGCTTATATATATATATATATATATATATATATATATATATATATATATATATATATAATTTTCTTTTTGTAAATGAATTTAAATTTTAAATTTCTATTCTTTATTAAATAATTATTTTTATTTTTAGGGTTTTTCTTATCTAAAAAAACAAAAAACAAAAAAGGGAAAATTATTAAATTTCATTTTTATTTAGCATTAATTGAAAAGCATATTATTTAAAAAGTTAGCACTATGGAAAACTTTGTATGTATTTATTCATAACCTCAGCCATCCACAGTATTTTTTTTGCTGTTTTTTTTTGTCTCTTGCAGGTCCGAGAAGGAGAGAAGAGTTTCAAAATATTTTATCTTTTTTGCAGATATGTGTAAGGGTCTATGAGCTTTCCTCCTGGGGTGGCAAAAGCCTAGGAGGCCCAGATCTGAGCCTCGGCATCATTTTCCACAGCCAAAGTCCTAAGCCGCATGTTTTCTTCGCCATCTATCTAATCCTTGCATTATAGTCACTGAATAATTCTTGAGAAGGCTTTTATTTATTGTTTTCTGGAGAAGGTGTATTTCATCATATTCTTTGAAGGGTTTGAAAGAAAATGAGTAGGAAGGGCTCAATTCTCACCCCAGTCTAAACGGCTAAGGTTTGAGGCCTTACGTTATACCTTTTTTGTGGGTTGTTAGACTTCAAAACTTATCTTTCTTGGAAGCTGAAGGATTTGAAGCTTGGTCTAAGCATTTATTTGAAATTTTTCTATGGAATTTAAAATTATTTTGTGAAGTTGCTGACTTTTAAGGACCCCAAGCAAATTTTTCCTTCTAAAGCCAAGTCGCAAAGGGGTTTTCTACAAAATTTCTGATATGAACTGTTGATCATTTCACAAGGCTGCAGGGACATTAAATCAATTTTTTTTTGGGGCAATTTCTGCAGTAAATTTGTGGAGGTCGAATCTTGAAACCATAAGAAATTACCTAGAATTTCCTTAGTAATATCTAATTCAATTTTTTCTTGTGTGGTTAAATTGGGCTAGACTGCATGTATTAAGGGCTTGAATTTCATTTGCTGCCTAACTTTACAAGGAATCACAAAAATCTTAAAAGGGTTTCTCCACTAACTGTGTTCTTTTGCAAGGTTCAACACTTCTCCAAATTGACCTCTTTCTACTACGTGTGAGCTTAAAATTTCCTCCAATACCTGGTGCTCATGGAAAGTTGTTTGGCAGGATTATAAACAATGACTTGTTCATTAAGATACATATCTCTGGTATCAAGGAAACTTTGCAGCAGAGAAGTTGTTTGTTTTGGGACTAATTTTTTCTTTCATTTTGATTATTTTTTCTTTTGTTGGATATAGCTACAGGAATTTAG
This sequence comes from Pinus taeda, assembly GCA_000404065.3. Classification (NCBI taxonomy): domain Eukaryota; kingdom Viridiplantae; phylum Streptophyta; class Pinopsida; order Pinales; family Pinaceae; genus Pinus; species Pinus taeda. Next base: position 61,880 of record APFE031627875.1, on the reverse strand, counting down.
AGCACTTTCACTGTTTGAATATTCTGTGACTTATTTTGCAGAAAATTCATATAAAAATTGACAAAGTATGTTTTAAACTTGGCATATAATTAGGTGATCTAGCTCCTGTTTTTTTTTTTTTATATATATCTAGAAAAGTTTTGTATCTTATTGTGAGCATAGAACTTTCATATCACCTGGTGCAAAATATTTTGAGGTTTCAGGTCTTTGCATTTTAGGGGTTTTTTCATCTACTTGGCGCTTAAAGATAAAGTGACAAATTTTAAATCCCTCCTTCATCAAATCTGAAAAAACTCCAAGGGAGTTTCTTTCAGTTTGGCCTCGCAAGAAAATAAATTGGAACAATAGTAATAATAAACCTAAAATTGCACATGATAATTCCAAGAGTAACCATAAGCATTTAACTTACATCTTTTGCAAATTCAGATGACTGATTTGGGTATTGGAGGATTGATATTTTCACTACAGTACTCTGATATTTCATTAACAGTTGTATTTTGTGGAGTGGTATATCCTTTGCAAATTGACCATTGGTTTTAGGTCTAAAATTTTGTCTTGCAAGGACAGTCATTAGTTATTCCTTAAAATGACGTTTACCTTCAAAATATTGAGCTTTCTTTACTGTAGAAAATCATTTTCTTTAGGGGAATTTTCCTCTTGTTTTCATCTAAGACTTTGAGCCCCTCTCACTGCCATCAATTTGTTGGAGGATTGGTTTTGTTGCTGCAGAAAGTTCAATCATCAAAGTGATAAGCCTCATATTGAAGCAGAGGATCCATCATATTTGTGCACTATTTTATTGGAAAGATAAAGGAATTCAAAGTCTGATTTCTAGACATTTTTTTTTTGGATATGTCTTTCATCTTAAGGAGCTATCTTATCTTTGTAACTCTCATATCTCTGTTGTAAATCTCCTTGAAAAGAAGAACCTTTCTTTCTGTCCTAGAGGCTTTTTTCCCATTTGTAAGCTCACTAATAAAGCAATTTCTTCTTTTTTTGAGGGAGCTTGGAATTTATTTCCAAGGCATCATGTTTCTCCTTATTTAAAAGGGAGATCTTGTGTTTGGTTTTGTAACTCACTAGCTTCCACACTGCATTGCATTTTCTAATTGTCTTCTCTATCTTGCACTTTCCTAGTTGCTTATGATATGATTTCATTGAAGTATTTCCAGCCGTGCTTCAATTGTTGTTTATGATCTAAAGTAATTTTTCTAATAATTGTTAGCAATTTCATCTGCCTTTTCCACGATTGAGAATTGATTATAATATTTACTTGTTCAACCATATAAACAAGCAAAGAAGACCTTAAATTCTCTATTGTATAAAGGCATTGTGGAATTTTTGTTCTAACTCTTTCAACTTTAATCATCAATTTTCTTTTGAGAAACTATGGTTACTTCATTGGTTATTATATAAGTGAAGCTTGTGTTTTAAGTGTTTATCTAATCTTTGGATTGATTTCTACTCCCCTTAAAGCAGCATTGTTATCATTATAGTCCATTGAAAATATTGCATCAATTTTTGCATTCTAGAGTTAGATTTTTCATTTCACCTGGCTTAGTTTGCATCTACCTATTTGGTTTTGTCTAATTTGGCATATTGTTATTTTCTGAGCACTATATATTTACTTGCAATTCTACATTACTACTCTTGTATTGGAATTTAATTTCCTTGTTCATTGTCCATTGATATTTTTAAATTTATTGTGGCATCTCTTTAAAAAACAAAGTACAGATTTCTTTTATTCTTGCAAGGTAGATTTTATGCTCATCTTTTAATATTGTCTCATTTCCTATACTAATACTTGTCTTGCAGCATTATTTATCTTGTGACTTGAAATATCTTGCAAGTGTTGAATCTCTTCTAAGCATTGTAATAAGGCATTGGTTTATCATTGTTAATCTATTCATTATCTTATTTATCTTATTGGGATTGTCCAGTTAAATATTTGCATTTCTCTTTTAGTAATCAAGCTTGCTAAATAATTTTAATCAAGTTGCTTAGATAAAGAATTGGATTTCCCTTAGTCTCCTAGACTTGTTGTTGCAACAAGTTTTCCCTTTCTAACTATTCTTAGCGACTACCCCCCTTAGCTTATGTAGGAGAGACCTTAAATGGAATGAGTATGGAATAGGTGATAGCCCCTACTCTGAGTGCCTTAAAGATTATACCTTGCAGGGCTAGAAACTTTTCCCGCACTTAGGTATACATCTTAGGTGACAATAGTTTTTGGCATCGTTATCGAGGATAAGTTTAGTTTGACTCGGTTTATTCACTAACTTTCAATTCTTATCATATTGGGTCTTTAGAGTTAGGTTCCTACTCAAGTGGCAGCTCCACTTGTTACATTTTCTGCAAGGATCTCTACTAGAACAAATCCAAGTCTTTTGTATAATCCTACTCCAAAACCTGAAAGGGATCTTAGAGTTCGATTATACAAGCTTCTTTATCGTAGAATCCTTGATAATCTTGGACAAGAAGCTATCCCTGATATCCATTTTCTTTTTCTTGACCCGGTTGAATAGGACATCATGGACTTGTTTTCCCCTTGTAACTTTGCTAACATTCAAGGTTATCTACATGATCTTCCTAATAATGGTCTTGACATGTTGCCATAATTTCAAGGGAATATTGCGGTTAGTGTTAAAGCTCATCTCAAATATTTTAGCTCTTGGTTGGGAAAATATGCTAGAGGTCCTAACTATAATCATGAAGATGTGAAGAATGAACCTCTTTGTCCTTTCTTTGGAACATGATGCTTTGGATTGGTTTACAGAAAAGCTTGATAATTCGTTTGATTCATTGCAATCGATTATGACTGCCTTTAAGGATAAGTTTGGAGACAAAAAAGAAGAAAGGCACTTACTTAGAGTTATCAGCACCATAAAGAAGAATGAAAATGAGACTGTGGAAGAATTTAATAAAAGGTTTAATGGTATTCTTAGATATTTACCTCAAGATTATAAACCTATAGATAAGTCTCTTTTGGAATATTATCTCGATGCATTTAACAATGATACATCTTATGCGCAGACTTTGGCTGAAGAAATGGAATAATGTAGGAAAGCGTCTAGGAAATCTAAGATTCTAGGTTTTGATAGGGGTCCAAGTAAATTCGTGATTCTATAGGAAAAGAAATTAAAGAGGTTGACCATGATCCCATTAAAGAATTGACGCATATGATTAAGAACATGAAAATTAATCAAGAAAAAATGATGTCAAATCATGCTAAAGAAATCAATTCCATGCAAGCTAGGTTGGTTCAAATGGAAAGATCACAAGCACAAAATATCCAACCTAGGAATAATCGAAATAATAATGCTTGGAAAAAGAGGGGGCCATCAAATGAGTAGAGACTATCAAATCCACTTGAGGCTGCTCATCTTGTGGAAGAAGCTTGTTCGTGTCCAAGTAGGGGTGCTTATCTACCTGATTCTGACATTAATCTTACCAATCCGGGTGCGTATCCTTTCAAGGCAACGCACAAGGTATATGCAGGGGCAGACGCGTGATCTTTCCCAACCAAGGGTTCGTGGTTTAAGAATAAAAACATAAATGCAAGATTAACCATTTACGGAACTATAGAACTAATCATAAACAGTAAAGAACTATAACAGCAATACAAACTAATAAATCACACACACACAAAGATGCAGCACCTGATCAGAAGAGCAGGCCCAGCTCTCTGATCAGGGGTGCGTTAGCCACAAAAAGAATTAGAACAGCAAAATGGATGATCTTTTATTAATCGGTAACAGAAGTTTACAATGCTGATGGGTGAAACCCCCATTCACAGGATCACCCTGCATTTTATACATAGCAAGGGAGATTAAAAATTCTCCCGAAAACATAGCAATTATAGATACAAAGATATACATTGGTTGGAATGGTATCAGCATCAGATGCCTAAGATAGCAAGATGGCCCAAGAATAGTTTAGGGCATCTATTCTTGGAGTTGTGTGACCTCCTATTGATCGGTCGTTACTAGATCTGTTGCAATATGCCAAGTTGAGGGTTCCTATTCTCATGCCGCGGTCAAACACATAGTTTAGTTTTGCAAATAGATAAACTCTATGCGTTTTACTTCATTAATTAAAATATACCAATAGGACAGTAAGGGGGGAATTTACCTTATAAATTAACGTAACAGCATGGGTAAATGAGTGCAAAAATATCAAAAAGGGTAATGGAAATAGGCAGAAAGAGGGCCCAATTTGGTACCCAACATCTCCCCCCAACCAGCCTACTGCATGTCCTCATGCAGTCCTCCGCTTTCGTAAATATGGGTTCCATAGACTGTATGTTAGATGAAGTTGGGGAAGATCATATTCCACGGCCATTTCTATCCCTGGAACTTTAAATCCGTCCGAGAGGACAACTTCCTTCCACTAATCTGTCAGGACGTCATAGGCTGGAGTATATTCATTAGTAGGCAACCAGACAACAGGGAACTAGAACTGGAGCCCCAGCCATCAGGACCCACATTTCTAGACACATGCCACATACCTGGGCACCCTATTAAGTACACGTGAAAAATTTGGTGCCCCAAAAGGGCCTCTTTCCTGAATGTGGTGAGTTGATTGACACAAACATCAAGACACCATTTTTGTGTTATTTTTCCCCAATCCCTAAAAAGGTCTTGTGCTTATTGAACATTGTGTCTACCCTCTCATATTCCCCTCTTACTATAAATGGCTTGGTAACTTGATTGGATTCAAAAGTGTTACTAGCCTTCTGCTAATGAATCTGGTTAAAAGCATAAGAGGTGAGGGCCCTCAAATGAATGTCCCCCACATACGGGACTGGGTTGAAATCACTGTCCAGCCGTAGTAAGTACCCGTGCAAGTACAATTTACACATCAGATGTTGTGTGGGTACATCGTGACTCCTCAAAATCCAAAGGAATTGCACACCATCCTCCATCTCATAGCTGACCTCATTCTTAATACTTTCCATGTAGAATAAAAGGAAACGTTCATGCAAAAATAAGGAATAACAAGAAGCAAGGGGACGACATGCCATAACCTCTTGCACCAGCTTGAACATCTGCTCCTTGTCGGCCTTCAACTCTGCCACTTTCTTCTCTAGTTGTTCTATCTTGAGTTGTTGTTTTGCCTACCGTAACCTCATCACATCCATATGCTCCACATACCCAAAAATTGTTGTGGAGGCCCTTTCCTCAGTCCGTTTTATTTTGTTTTTATATTGGGCTGCAGTAGACTTCCAGGACTGAATTTCAGCTGTTAGGGCATACTCCCGATCTTCGAATAAGTGGTCAATTGGGTCTGTCTAAGTGTCGGCTGAGGTCATGACTATCTGGTCCGTTTGGATTTCTACGTCAACCCATATATTTTTGGCCTTTCTGGCTTGTCATTTATGCTTCCTTAATTGTTTTTGCATTTTATTCACCTTCTTTCTCAGATTCCTCACTTCCATTTTGAGCCGCATCATTTCCTTGAACTGCAGCTCGTACTTTTGTTTCATCGGAAGTCTTCATTGTTCACACAGCTCTATCCACTCTTATTTAACTAATATTTCCTCAACTGGAGGAAAATCCCTCGAAACATCCTCTATTGTGTCGACTGGGGGATTTTCCTTCCCTGCTTGCTCTTCGTGCTCAACAACCCCCTCGCCTGGTTATATCATTGGCTCAGTCGTCGGGACTGTTTCACTTGGTCCCTCCTCCTCGCCAACTGTGATCTCCTCTTTGTGCACACGCACTGCAGCTGGCGATGTGCTGGCGAGACATTCTCCTGCAACTGTGTCTGCTGGAATTCCTCCCGGTTCTCCAGCTTCCAGACTTTCTCTTCTCCTTTCCTACTCTAGGGCTCCATCCACTGGAGTGGCTTCCAATCTATAAGTTTGTGGCCTCTGTAACAAATTCAGAGCCATCGGGATTACAACATCTTCTTTTTCTCCCCATCGAGGGGAACAAGTCACTCCCGCTCCTCTTGGAATCGAGGCGGAGAAAGGGGACTGGGGTGCATCTTCTACAATTGGCCCCAAAGTTGACACTGGTTCTTGTGGTACAGTGTCAACCTCATGCCCTGGCTCTTATGTTGCTTCCTCGATGGGTCCCACAATTTCCTCAACTCCGGGCCCTTCTTATCTTTGACCTTCCTCTTCTCTGAATTCCATGGCCGGAGTGATCATGACCTCCTCTGCAACCGGATTTTTCTCCTCCATTATTTCCATGGCGGCAGGGGATCCCTGTGGGGTTCCTCCAATCACCATATCAACTACTTCACCCACGCTGGCCTATTGTGGGTCTGCTCTTGTGACTGTCGTAGCGTCCTCTTGCTCTGCTAGTTCCACGGGTGAAGCTGGTTCTTGTGGTACAACCTCATCTATGGTACTGGAAGGCCTTTCTGTATCAGCCCCTGTGTTTTCCATTGTCTCCATACTTCCTGCTTGGTCCTGGGGAGCTGCCTCATCCCCCAATTCCTGTGTCTCCATCTCCATCTCCTCTTGTTCCTCCTGGTCGACATAGTCATCTTCAACAGGATCCTCCTCCATGGCTTCAAATTCTTCTGCCCTAGCGGCCATAGATGCTGCTATCTATTCCTTCGTGGAGTCCTAAAACACCTCCCATGGAATTTGAATCTGTCCAATGGCATTCATTATTAGCAGTCACACCAACCCATGATGCATAAGGATCGTCAGTACCTGTCGAGCCCCCTAAGCCAAATGTGCCATTAGATGAAGGCTCCTTAGCAAGAAGTAGGGGACATTCATGGAGAAAGCCTCTACCTATGGAAATTGTAGATGGGCTAATATGCGGAGGTGATATCTGAAAATTATGGAGTATCTGCCCTCACATGTCATATATTTGATGACAAATTCTGCTACTTCTCCCCACAGATATGATAGCGAATTCTTGTCGTACCCCCTGCCCTTTTGTGCTATCCTCTCTCCGGCTTGAAGGAAGGCCTTGGTGAATTTGGGAAGGGGAGTTCTCCTTACAAACCATCGCTCCCCAACTTGCGGAAGCCCAGTGACTTCCGCAATGATTTCTTCTATCACAGGAATCACCACTCCACGAAACCACGAGCCTACTTCCCCCAATTTCCATGCGAATTCTGTTGAGATTGCAACAATATGATGGAGCTTAGTGAAAAGAGTCGCCTTCACTAAGTGGGCCCGCAAGCTATTTTTGGCGCAAGTCTATTTTTAGACTATGTCTTCATGTCTATGGATTGCAGTTTGTTGTTTATGGATGATTGATCAAGTTGGAAAAATAGATGGACTTCTATTTTTGATGAAAGTGTGAGTGATCACAGTGTGAGTGATCAAGTCTATTTTTAGACTGGCTGTAAAAAATAGAAAAGTCAAATATTATTATCTCACAATAATATTTGGACTATAAACTTTGTCTTATTCTCTTGGAGCACTTCAGTTCGAGCTACGGATGTGGCACATGCAATTGCATGAAGGAAATACGTGGTTCTTATGGGTTAGTTGAATATGTGCATGCATGACTTCAGTTAGAACTCAAGTGAGTTGAGTTTAGTGGACTGGAGGTGCAGTTGATGGAGTTGTGTTCAGTTTAGCTTTGTTAAACTGGTTGTATTTAGTCTAACTGGCGAATAGACTAGAGATGAGTTGGGTGAATTAGTTATTAATTAATTCACAAGTTATTAACTCATAATACAACTAATGAATACATCAGTTAACTCAGTTGCATGTGAGTGCATGTTCAGTTCAACAGGGACAGGTGGTAGAGAATCAGATTGCTATCAGTTGTGACTATAGTTGTGCACCAAATCTTGCACAATCAAGGGATTGAGTATGCCAATGAGTTTGCCCACGTATTTTCCCACATTTTAGATTATGCTCACGTCCAAAAAGCGTGAGTGACTATTTTGCAGGTGAAAAACGAGTTTGGTGAGCCATTCTCATCAGTTCTTGAGCAGGTATTGAGCAGTGGAGGCAGGCAAGCAGTGGAAGAGATTTGGATCAGATCTGAGCTGTATTGTGTGTAACAGAGGTGGAGATACTTGTGAGAAGTATTATGCTGTGTAATGTTACATGACTCAATCATTAATATACAGATAGTTGGGGTTTTTAGCGAGTTTCTTTCCCCGGGATACATACTGTGTTAATGTGTGAATGCTCTGATGTTTTATTGTTATTGATGCTGCTATATTGATGATCAACGTAGAGGAGCTTATGTATTGTGTATGTTCTCCGCAATAGTACATGATCAAGATAATCTCTGTTGAATATGTGTTAAATTATTCAAAATTTCTACATGGTATCAGAG
>APFE031627875.1:6014-53596 GCA_000404065.3 Pinus taeda | reverse complement strand
TGGGCAAGGAGCCCAACAGACAGAAAGAGCACATCAGGAGGGGTCTTCAGTATTGGATCGACAGCAGTTTCTTGGTACAGCAGGAAACAGAGATCCGTGGCACTCAGTTCAACGGAGGCCGAGTATATGGCAGCAAGTTTGGCTGCATGCGAGGCTATATGGATGAGGAAGATCCTAGTTGGTTTGTTCGGTTTTCATTTGGATCCTACTGTGATTTACTGTGATAACCAGAGTTGCATTAAACTCTCGGCTAATCCTGTATTTTATGATAGATCTAAACATATTGACATCAGGTACCATCATATCAGAGATTGTGTGCAGCGGAGGATCATGTTACTTTCGTACATTCCAACGGAGGATCAGGATGCTGATATTCTGACGAAGGCTCTCACCAGGAGCAAATTCGAGTACCACCGAAGCAGGATAGGGGTTGCTGATAATCCATATCTTGTCGAGAGGGAGTGTTGAGATTGCAACAAGATGATGGAGCTTAGTGAAAAGAGTCGCCTTCACTAAGTGGGCCCGCAGGCTATTTTTTGGCGCAAGTCTATTTTTAGACATATGGATCATGTCTATGGATTGCAGGTTGCTGTTTATGGATGATTGATCAAGTTGGAAAAATAGATGGACTTCTATTTTTTGATGAAAGTGTGAGTGATCACAGTGTGAGTGATCAAGTCTATTTTTAGACTGGCTGTCAAAAATAGAAAAGTCAAATATTATTATCTCACAATAATATTTGGACTATAAACTTTGTCTTATTCTCTTGGAGCACTTCAGTTTGAGTTACAGAGGTGGCACATGCAGCTGTCAGAAGGAAATACGCTTTTCTTATGAGTCAGTTGAGTTGTTGCATGCATGACTTCAGTTAGAACTCAATCAGTTGAGTTTGGTGGAGTTGATTGTAGAGTTGATGGAGTTGTGTTCAGTTTAGCTTTGTTAAACTGGTTGTATTTAGTCTAACTGGAAAATAGACTAGAGATGAGTTGGGTGAATTAGTTATTAATTAATTCACAAGTTATTAACTCATAATACAACTAATGAATACATCAGTTAACTCAGTTGCATGTCAGTGCATGTTCAGTTCAACAGGGACAGGTGGTAGAGAATCAGATTGCTATCAGTTGTGACTATAGTTGTGCACCAGATCTTGCACAATCAAGGGATTGAGTATGCCAATGAGTTTGCCCACGTATTTGCCCACATTTTAGCTAATTCTCACGTCCAAAAAGCGTGAGTGACTATTTTGCAGGTGAAAAATGAGTTTGGTGAGCCATTCTCATCAGTTCTTGAGCAGGTATTGAGCAGGGGAGGTAGGCAAGCAGTGGAAGAGATTTGGAGATCAGATCTGAGCTGTATTGTGTGTAACAGAGGTGGAGATACTTGTGAGAAGTATTATGTTGTGTAATGTTACATGACTCAATCATTAATATACAGATAGTTGGGGTTTTTAGCGAGATGCTTTCCCCGGGGTACATACTGTGTTAATGTGTGAATGCTCTTGATGTTTTATTGTTATTGATGCTACTATATTGATGATCAATGTAGAGGAGCTTATGTATTGTGTATGTTTTCCGCAATAGTACATGATCAGGATAATATCCATTGAATATGTGTTAAATTATTCAAAATTTCTCCAAATTCCACTGTCAATTCTTCATCAAATCCCCTTAACTTGTCAAAATATACATCCCATCCTACATTCTGAAAGACCTGCCATACCTCCCGATTACTCTGAACTGCCCTTGTGCTCTCAGGTTCATGGCGAATTGATTGGCCACCCATCATTGCAAAGGCAAAAATAGCACGTCGACTACAGTTGGATGACAGGAGACAGTGACAGGTCTCCAAACCGTTAGGAGTTGAAATAATGTCATGGCTGATTTGGGAAAGATGGGACAATCAGTACTGGTACATATGGGAGTAATGGCAAATTCAGTACTGGTACACTCGAGAGTAATGGCGAATCCAGTATTGGTACGTTCGGATATCATGGCAAGTTAGGGTAGTACAGAGCTGTATTTTGAAAATTAAATGCGACGCGTGGGGAGGTGACCGATATGACCTGGTGGTACGAATCTGCATCCCAAAGTTTCTTTAAAAATACGATTACAGCGTACCACCATCATCATATTTGGTTGAGTGGGTTTATGTGCACTAAATGCTTTTCATGGTACGCCGTCATTTCTTTTGACGGTTCCCCCCCCCCCCCCAACTTTAATGGCGGCCATCCTTGGCACGTTTGATTTTCCTTTTTGGAATATTTAATGAAATCCGTAAAACGACAAAGACATACCTGCAGACTTACCTGACAGAGTGACAGCACAGCGTGGAGTAGCAACTTGAGTGGCAGCATAGTGAATAACTGCAACAGTGAGTAACAGTTGCTATGAAGTAGTAGAACAGTGAGTAGCAGCAACAGTGTGTAACAGAAGTTTCAGAGTAACAACAACTATAGTGTAACGGTAGTTGCGGAGTAACAGCAGTTGCAGAGTAACGGCAGTTCCAGTGTAACGGCAGTTGTGGAGTAACAACAGCTACGATGTAATGGCAATTGCGGAGTAACATCAGCTATGGTGTAATGGCAGTTGTGGAGTAACAGTAGCTATAGTGTAATGGCAGTTGCGGAGTAACAGCAGTCACGGTGTGACGGCAGTTGCAGAGTAACAGCAGCTACGGTGTAACGGTAGTTGCGGAGTAACAGCAGCTACAGTGTAACCGCAGTTGCAGAGTAACAGAAGCTACAGTGTAACATCAATTATGGAGTAATAGTAGCTACGGTGTAATAGCAGTTACAGAGTAACAACATCTACAATGTAACAGTAGGTACGGAGTAACAGTAGTTACGGAGTAATAGCAGTTACGGAGTAACAGCAGCTATGGTGTAATGGCAGTTGTGGAGTAACAGCAACTATGGTGTAACAGTAGTTATGGAGTAACGACAGCTACGGTGTAACAGCAGTTATAGAGTAACAGCAGCTACGGTGTAACAGCAGTTATGAAGTAATGGCAGCTAAGGTGTAACAACAGTTATGGAGTAACAACAGCTACGATGTAACAACAGTTATGGAGTAACAGAAGCTACGGTGTAACAGTAGTTATGGAGTAATGGAAGCTACGGTGTAACTGCAGTTATGGAGTAATAGCAACTACGGTGTAACAGCAGTTACGAAGTAACAGCAACTACGGTGTAACAGCAGTTAAAATGACAGCGCCAATGTTACCTTTCTCCTCGCCATATTTCTTCCTTGTTCCTGCGAAAGATAAACAAGCAATAAATATATATATATATATATATATATATATTATATATATATAATTTTTATTTTATTTTATTTTAGAACAGAGTGAGGTTGTCTTGTTTCTTAATGACCATTAAATCAGATGAAGCAGAAAGTTTTTTAACAAAAGCATCTTTAGAGGCTAGATGGTGATATAATTTAAGACGGTGTCCGTTTACTACGAACGAAATATGGTTTTCGTCTATTGTACTTATTCTAATTGTTCCATTGTCGAACACCATGTCCATTTGATATGGGCCCATCCAACGAGTGCAGATCTTGCATTTGAAATCTTTAAATCTAGAGTCATACAATCATGCCCAGTCCCCCACCTGAAACACCTTGGTTTTGATGAATTTATCATGCCATTTCATTCTCTGCTGTTGAACAGAAGTAGTTCTCTGGACAGCCACTGCTCGAATTTCGTCCAACTCATTCAGCTGTTCCAGTAGTGTTTCTGGGCTTCTGATAAATCTAGGCCTACTTCCAGAGCTGTTCTGAGTGTGCTAATCTCAAATTCCACCAAAAACAAGGGGAATTTTCCATAGACTAATTCATATGGAGAAAACCCTGTTGTATTCCGCCATGTCGTTCTGTATGCCCAGAGAGCTTCTGGGAGTTTCTGTGCCTAATCCTGGCGATGGCTTGCTACTATCTTTGTCAAGATATTTTCCAATACCTTATTTGTGCTTTCTACCTGTCCATTCGCTTGGGGATGATAGGGGATTGTCACTCTATGCTTGACCCATATTTCTGCATTAGCTTTTCTATCGTATGGGAAGTAAACTGTGATCCACCATCTGATACAATCTCTCTTGGAGTCCCATACCTGGAAAAAATTTCTTCAAAAAGGAAGTCTACCACCACTTGCTCTGTTGCTCTCGTGACTGCCCTGGCTTCCACCCATTTAGTTACATAGTCGGTGTAGACTAGGATGTAAGCCTTCTGATGCGAAGGTGGGTTGAAGGGACCAACGAAACTGATGGCCCATTTCTCGAATGGTTCGAGGACTACCTGGGGCTGCAGGGGCATCTCATCTGCTTTTCCAAGTTGTCCCATCCATTGACAGCTATCACACCTTCGCACATAATCCCAAGCGTCACAGAAGATGGAGGGCCAGTAATACCCCATTTGCAGTACTTTATGGTCTGTTCTTTGTCCGCAAAGTGTCCCCCACAGGGTTCGCCATGTGCAGCTTTTAATATCTTGAAAATATCATCTCCTGCTACACAACACCGAATCTGCTGATTCACTCACATGTGGAAAAGATACACTGCCATCCATGAATAGCTGGTACTGTGATGAATGATCTTCCTTTGCTCCTTATAGGATAGGTGACGAGGCAGTTTACCTATAGCCAAATAGTTAGCAATATCTACATACCACAGAGTGTTAGCAGAAACTGCAAAAAGATGCTCATTTGGAAAATCATCTTCAATTGGTGTTTCCTTACCATCACATTCTATCCTAGATAAAAAGTCTGCGACCACATTGTCTTTACCTGATTTATCTACTATAGTGATATCAAATTCCTGTAGCAGTAACAGCCACCTTGTAATTTGACCAGGGGTAACAGGTTTGTTCATTAAATACCTGATGGCCGCATGATCAGTGTGCACGAAAGTAGGATACTCGGTAATATAGTGCCGGAACTTGTTGATGGCATAAACGACAGCAATAAATTCCTTCTCAGTCACTGTGTAGTTTAATTTAGCAGGAGCCAAATTTTTACTAACATAGTAGATTGCGTAAGGTACTTTGTCTTCTTGCTGTCCCAACACTGCACCAATTGATGTCTGAGAAGCATCCGTATGAATGTGGAACGGTAATGCCCATTTAGGTCCTCTAAGGATCGGAGCACTGCAAACTAACTCTTTAATTCTTATAAATGCTACATCACAGTTTTTAGTGCACACAAATTCTGAATCTTTCGTTAGTAACTGAAACATTGGGTGTGCTACTTTTGCAAAATTTTCTATGAAACACCTATAATAACCAGCACAACCAATGACACTGCGTACCTGTGTGACTATTTTAGGTGTTGGAAAGTGTAGAATTACCTGTATCTTTACTGGATCCATTTTGATTCCTTTAGCTGAGAGTAAATGTCCTAGAATGATTCCCTCTTCCATCATCATGTGACCTTTCACTGTACTCAGAAATGTGCATGCTTGTATACACCTCACAAGAACTTTTTCTAGATTTTCCAGTCCCACTCTGAATGAGTCCCCATATGGAGTAAAGTCATCCATATTGATCTCAACACTGCCATTTATCAAGTCAGAGAAGATTCCCAAGATTGCCCTCTGGAATGTTGTGGGAGCATTACACAGGCCAAAAGGAAGGACCTGGTATGCAAATGTCCCCAAGGGGCATGTGAACGTGGTCTTGTCCTAGTCCTCAGGAAAAATCTGGATTTGGTTATATCCACTAAACCCATCTAGAAAAGAGAAATATTTCTTACCAGCCAATGTGTCCAACACTTGATCAATAAACGGAAAGGGGAAGTGGTCTTTCTTCGTCGCCTTGTTCAACTCTCGATAATCTATGCAGATCTTCCATTTGCCATTCTTTTTTGGGACCATTACCATCGGTGAGACCCATTGGCTGTCTGAGATTGGGTAGATGAAACCCACATCTAATAACTTCTGAAGTTCTTCTTTTACCACGTTCTTCAACATCGAGTTCATCCTCCTCTGAGGTTGCCTTATAGGATGAAAATCCTCCTTGATGTATATGTGATGGGTGCATAAGTTAGTCAGGATTCCCTTCATATCTGCATAATCCCAAGCAAAGGCCTCCTTATGTTTCCGCAGAACGTCTATAAGTTGCTCCTTCTGAGATTCTGACAGGTTCGGATTAATGTTCAAGGTTCTCCCAGGTTCCAATTCCACTTGTATACTTTTATGGGGTGCATCAGCACGTGTTTCCTATAATCCTTCTATTGTTTCCATACCTTCCTGATTCTCACAGCTTAGGATGGATTCTAAGATCTACTAGTTTGATTCTGAAACAGAATGGGGATCATCCATGAAAGAAGTGATCACATCATCTTCTGATCTGGCTTCCAACTGTAGGGCCTGTCCAATAGTAAGGATAGATCATACTTCTTCATCTTCCATTCCATCCTCTACTACAGATACAACCTTCTTATTGCCTATTGGTTTTATAGGTGAATTTGGTTCTGTCGGTGGATATAACACTAAATTCTTAGTGTTATTCCGATTAGAAATGACCATATTCCCTTAGCGGCACCCAATATAAGCGTCTGCAGTGGCCAGCCATGGCCTTTCCATAATTAGGGGATGACCACCCACTAACGATTGTGTATGTAATACCAGGAAGTCTATTGGGTAATGCCATCAGTCTACTGAAATTGTCACATCCTCCAGCTTCCCTACATGTTTGACTGTAGATCTATCTGCTAATTCTAGGACTGTAGGTGTATACTTTAGATTACGAAGTCCTAGGATGTTCATGGTTTCAATAGTGATGACATTGATGTTAGCTCCCAAGTCTACTAACATATTTGGAATCTCTACCCCATTAATGTACTGTCAAGATCGGGTTCCCTAGATCTCCATATTTCACCGACATAGATTTTCCCATCATAAAATCTGACAACTTTCCCATAACATGTATAGTGAGGGGATCCTTAATTTTCTTGGCAGGTTTCTTTGAATAATATTCCCTAAGAGTTTTTGCATAGATTGGCACATCCTTCATGGCTTGTAGCAAGGGAATTTTAACAAATAAGTTTTGCAACTCTCCTAATAAATCAAATTCAGATTGAGGACCTAGTTTACTCATGATTAATCTCTCTGGGTAAGGTGGTTTAGAATGATGTTGTTTGACAAGAGGCATCTGGGTCCTATCAGGTTGCTTTGGCTCTTCACTGACCGGCTCTGCCTCCCTACCTTCACTATCAAGCTATTCAATGATAACTAGAGGAGGTTGGACGTTAATTGTTCAATCTGATCACAGGTTCATTTCATACAACTCCACAGTGGAGATACTATATGAAGGCAGGTTAAGAACATTAGCTTGATGAGCTCCCTTATTGTTAGGGTTAGGGTTAGGCTGCATTGGGAGCTGTGGACGGGCAGGATAGTTACCAGGAGGTGTTTTGGAGGGAAATGGAAGATGATGCTAGGGCATCTGCGATGGCATCTGCTGAGGAAACTAACTAGGAGCGGATCCTCGCCAGGTTGGAGCCCACTGGGAGCTCATATTGGCTTGGGGGTTCCACTGCTGCCAAGGTGGGTACTGGTACTGCAACCACATGGGGGGATAAGGCATGGTTTGGGGGTTCATATTACAATTGTTAAAATACTGAGATGGATCCAGGTGCATACCTTGATTTCCCATCGGAGGTTGGGGCTACCATGGCTTCCTCGATCGCATGAGATACAGCTGCTCCATGTCCTCCCCCGTTCCTTAAAACACTACTTTCAAGCCTGATAAGGAAGGGCATGAGCTGGTCTCATGGTTGAGCTCGCAGATCGCACATTCCTCTATGGAATTCAGTGGACATTCTCTCTCCGGATGTTTCTTCTTGCATTTCGAACAAAACATTGCCATCGTCCTGTCCAGCTCTAGCTCTTTTTGTTTTACTTGCAGTGTGTCCATCTGCGTTGACACAGTGCTGAGGATATCTATTCTTAGGTTATCTACAAAATTTCCAATTTCTGCTTTTGTAACACCCCCTCCACACCCCTTTACTGAACGGACCCCCTGCTTGTTCCTCGCAAGCCCCCTCGAGCACTGATACATAATTTACAAATATCTTCAAATTTCTCCTTGGAGATATCTCCCTTCCCCACAATGTTCAATAGTTCCATCGAGTCTTCTTGAAGAGATCAAACGAGGATAATCTTTAATATTTCCTTATCCAGGTCAGAATGCCATGACCTCTGTAAGGTGTTGTTGAACCTCTCCACACAATCTTCCAAGCTTTCATCTTCTTTCTGTGCAAACTTGAAGAGTTCCTCCTTGATGTTCTCGGATTTAAAGTAATCCTAGTATTTCTCCAAGAAAGTCGTCTGCATATCTTCCCATGTAGAAATGGTACTTCGTCCAAGGCCCTGTTGAGGCCTCGAAAATCGCTGCAACAACATTGGGGGATAACCACCCGGTCCGGACGTTGGTACAACTCCTTTTCCGTTTGGGGTGGTGGCTCCGACTGGAGATAACGGGACCAGTTTCCCGATATTGAACAAAAGGGATGGATGGGTGATGAATAGTTTGCTTTTGATGATAGGCGACTAGCTTATTCTATTAACAAAAATAGGGAAACTAATACTAATCTCGGGAACAACTTATTCATTCGGAATGCAGCGTTAAATAATCCTTATCTATCTAACAGGCATATAAATGACTCTGTCACATAAACATGAGATATTCAATCATTCAGAGATTACTTCATATGAATAGTCAAAATGAAGCGATTAATACAAATTACTGCATTCACTGTGTATATCATCAATACATATATATGATTGAAAGAGAAGCATGCTATAGACAGCCAATAGTGGAATGCATAAAGGATGTTGCGAAAAGCACATATATATAAGCGATAATAGCAAGAGTGATTTAAATAACAATTCATATAACAGGGATGAGTACAGACGCAGATAATAGTACCATGTGAGCTGCTAGTCAATCCCAGATATCAATCGCTATTCACAATTCTTCCTTCAACATAGAAATGCTTTTAAACAAAGACAATAGTGCACATTTGCATAAAAACTTTCTCCATTAAACTCAGAATCATTGGTCTAGTTTCATAAAAGAATATCCCTGAAGTACAATAGTGCAACTTCAGGGTTTAAGTCATATACAAAACTTTACGACCCTTTCTAAATGCATGAAAGGGTCTATAAATACTACTAAGCTAAAAAAATCTATGAAACAAAATCCTACTAAATTGGCATCAGTAAATGCGATCTATCTCCTTGGGGCGATCTGGCAGTCGGCGATGTGAATCATGACTCAGGTTGTTTGCCTTTAAACCTGAGCTGGCTTATCGCAAGCATCGGCTCCACTTCTGGCGGTCTGTTGAGGCGCAAGCTGAATTGGGCAGCAAAGGTGGCATCCTGAATGTCGGGTATGATGTACCCGATAGCATCTGTAAGGCATTTTAAGGCGGCTCTTTCGCTGTATGGCTTCACTAAGAAGAACCAATAGGCATCCCATGTTAAACTGTTGATTCCCGTGATTAATCTTCCATTTTTCTCCAGCTCCGGATAACATGAATGCTCCAACATCATTGTCGCTGTTAATTGGCCTGGAGTACATTGGGAAATCATATTAGACAAATAAAGCGTATTATTTACTAATTCAACCAAATTACCAGCGGTTGCTTTGCATCTAAATATCGCTCTTTCTGCCTTCATTAACTGTGATTTCCATTCTGTGAATAGTATTTCTTTGTGCGATTCCAGAATTCTTGGTAGATTAGTCGCCTGGCCTTGATCGGAATCTTGCCATTCTATAAAACTTGTCAATGTTTCTTTGGCCTGGTCCAAATCGGTCCTTGCCTTTTCTACCTTTTCGCTTATGGATGCTACTAACTCGCACAGTGGTTCTGCCTGTGTAATTTGATGAAACAGGAGCTTAACCTGATTAATCAATGCCTTATTTAATTGAAGCGCTTCTGCTTTGAATTCATCTACCTGAGGGAGCCTTTTCATTTGCTCAATTTGAGTTGACAATTGAGCGATCTGCTCATCTTTAGCTTTTATCATTTCCTCAGTCGATATTCTTAATTGCTCCAATGTTGCCGATAGTTCCTTTTGCCTTTGGATTGCGCTCTCGTCAATCCTTTGTTTCTCCTCTTGTAATTCCTTAGTCAACTGATAATTATTCTGCTGCTGTACTAGCAATTCCTGCTCCGCCTGCTCTGCCTTTTGCTGAACTTTCGATAATTGCACCTGTAGCGAAAAGATGTCTTGATCCTTCGCTTTCAATAAACTGCTCACCTCCGATGCTTTATCAATGGTCACAGCTGAATATGCTCCAGCGTATTGAGATAGCTTGGTTAAGTCATCGGAGGGGTCAAATTCCTCTTTCCACACAACATTGCCCGTTACTGTTAATTCAGGGAATAGGAAAGGTTGATCAGCCCTTCTCCTTTTCCTTTGTCTCTTTACAACAGCTTTATGCTTTGGGCTGTAGAATACATCCAAAGGGGGAATCTCTTCAATTTGCAAAATGATTTCGCCCGATGGATCCTTAGGAATTATTTCTGTTTCTTTTGATTTGGGTAGGTCGCTGGTTTCGCCCGAAACCGGTTTCGATGTCGCTTCCTGTGTGTCGCCTTCTTTAGAAACCTCATCATCTTTCGAGCACTCTAAGTTGTCGATGATTGAGTTGAATTGCTGCCATTGCTGGAGCAAATTCGGATCAATTTGTGTATCATCATTAACTTTTGAACTGCTCTCTTCTTGGGCTTTTGCCTGGGTTTCATCCTGCCTCTGCACATTTTCCTGGGTTTGTTCCTGCCTCTGATTGTGCACTTCCTCCTACTGCTTTGATGTAGTAGGAGGTGGCGTATTACTTCGCTGCTCAGGCTCGCTTGATTTTGTCATCGTTGGAGTAGTCGCTAACAGGTCTAGAGGTAGAGTTTGCAACCTTTGTTCTCTAATTCTGTTAAATTCGGCTAGCCCCTCATCGTTGTATACATTTCTGGCAAGCGATTTAACTTGATACAGCGATTCGGCTGATGCAAACAAAAAATCTGTCTTCTTTGTGCTCGACCTTGGCCAATTTGGCCTGGTCGAGCGCATTGTAAGCGATTTTCCTTGGATCATACTACCTGCTTGGCAAAGTAGCCAGAGTCAGCGAATTTATCTTCCCAGCTTCCTTCTCTGCATGTTTGATATCATGCAGGGTATAAATTCCAATTCATAAGGGAAAAGAGGGCCAGACATGATTTTTTGCTTTTTTCAGGGTCTGAGTAACCCCATCAGCATTGATTTGATAAGCTACTTCCCTGGCAAGTAACTTATCAGGGATGTAAAGTGGGAGCACATGGGGCCTAGCCTCACTGCCAAAAACTCTAATGTAGGTAAACTTCTCCTCTCCAAACCAACTTGCTACTGCGGTCAAATCTACCCCTGCTTGCTCAAAAATCTTCGGGGCAGGCTTATCAAAAATGGAGTAATAAATTGGCAACATGAAACCGTTGCAGATTTGATATAGGTGGTGCTTGTAGTTGGTCTTCCATAACTTTTGATGATATATGTGAATGGGTGTGGGGTCTTGTGACGTCCACCTCCATCCAAGCACAGGAAACTCGGAATTAAAACATAAGACATCCAACACATAGGCGCTGTAATAAAATGGAGGAATGAACCTCTCTGTGACGCGAGAGTTAAACCTAAAATTGAGAATGGCCTTGGCTAACTTGTTGGATAATATATCCGCCCAATCCATAATCTCGCCACTACATGCCGCCTCCATTAATGGGACCATTTCTATGGTAAAATTGGCGGAGTCGTGTAATCCCCATAGCCTACACAACATAATTCCAGCATAACAGTAAGGAGAACATAGGGAGTTGACTGAGTACTTACCCGAGGATTCATGCTTGTGCTTTGCTGGATTTTGTCTCCAGCCTCGAATTGGTTCGGACTCGGTCTCGTTCTCTGCTCGGAACTTCTCCAGGAATGTCGTGTTATACTTTTTCTCTTATGTCGGTAGGTGATACATTTGCCTTAGATCTGCGGCTCGAAAAGAACCAAAAATCCTCCCATCTGCAGTGCTAAACATTCTGTCGGTAATTGGGATCTCTTGGATTGCCCACCTTACCACATCCGTATATGGGAGAATTTTCTCCCGGGCCGCTATTATGTGCAGAAAGGAATTGGCCAAGTCTTTTAGATTGGCCTCAGATTTGTTGGTACTATCGCATGAGACTTGTATCCCGGTCACCTTCAGCTCTTCGGCTTCAATCAAATTATATGTTCCTTGCCAAGTGGCCCTGGTAAGTCCCAGGCATGTCGTATCTGATATAAGCCCTTTCTTTTTACCGCTTGAATCAACAAAAGATTTCCCTGCGGCTGGCGAAGCAATAGGCATTGTAGTCTTTTTGGACTTCTTTCCCATTCCACTCAAATCTGTCTCTGTGGAAGAATCCTACACAGAGCGAAAGATAGGCGTAATACAGGCAACAATAACATGAATTGAATAGAGTGAGGTATATATATCTTGATGCATTCATGGTGATCGATTGACTTAAGACGGCTTTCGGATCAAATCTGTGAATAGATCGCAAGCTTGCTATTTTCATTAAATGGCCGTTAAGGACTGTCAATCTCATTAATACCAGTCGCTTCGGTTAATGGCCGAATGATTTGTTTGAAGAATGTCTTGGGCGATTTGGTGGTTGAACACGGATGAGTGGCTTTTCAAAAGATATTGCCTTAATTACGAATAAATCGTATTAAATTGTCTTTATGATTTTTACTTTGAAAACTGCGCTTTTTACCCTTTTCGCAATCGGGCGTCGGGAAAATCCTAAGTCATTGCTTTGGTTTCATTTGGAATCCCTGATCGCCGATATGTGATATCGCATCACGTCGAGAGTAGTGAGTAGGGCCGTTTAGAATGTGCGCATGGTGAGTCGTCGATCGCCGATAGCGATATCGCATCGCATCGGGGCGAGAGGGAGCTTATTTGCGTTTAAGCATTATCGCCGATTGCCGATTGTCGATTTCGCATCGCATCGGAGCAAGGGGTTGTTAATTGTGTCACTTTATGCTTTTCCGATATCCGATAGCGATTTCGCATCGGCGAAAATCAAGATGTCCCTTAAGTTGTGTTCTCTTTGTCATTGCGATATGCGATCTTGCAATCGCTTTATCGCAATGATAAAGATAAATCGTTTTACGTTGGGGTTTTTTGATTGGTTTTATTGAAAAAGGCTTTTTATTAATGTTTTCTTTTATTTCTTCGGGCCTTTTTGAAATAGAACTTTAAATTGATACCAATTTAAAAACAAAAATTAAAAAGGGACCCATTTCATATTATAGTTTTGGAATAGTAATGATATGAAATGGGGGGTTGTTGTATGGCACAACAATTGGTGATTTGCTGGAAGAAACAGTTATCTCTGAAAAGTATAGAGATACTTAAACTCTTTCAAAATAGAAATTTTTATTCAAAAGGGAAAAATTCTAATATAACTAGGTATAGTTGCATTCTAGACAAAACAAAACTTTCTTTGCTAATTTCCTCTTTTGTTAAAAATAGATACATTCTAGATTTTAAATTGGCGTTTGTTGGTTGGTATTGATAAAACAGAGAACTTTTCCAAATCAGCTATTAAAATTAACTCCTTTGTCATAGGTAGATCCTCTGCTGCCAGCAAACGTCCATAGTTTCGGCAGGGATACCTTTTAACCATATCATTGTCTATTGTCCCATTCACTTTAGAGCATGATTAACAGAATGAATTCAAAATATGTTTTTTCACATTTTGTATTTCTTTTCTTTTTCTGCTATTTTGCAAGATAAAAAGCCATTGCCCTGGTGTGGTGGCCAGCTAAATGACAATGCCATTCACTGGTAGTAATCTAACCGAACAAGTTGGCTCGTGATGAGACCCCTTGTCTTACAATTGAATCCATTACCCTGTTTTGGTATGCAGTATTGGTAATGTCGGCTAAACTATTTCCCTATGAACATGGTAAGCAGGCTTGTAATAAGACCTCTTAACTTTTGTATCCAGTATTCTTGGAATTACACCCTGAATAATCATGAACTTGAGTAAGTGGGATAGACAATTTTCTCCTTAAGAGAGGATGGATGACAAGGTAAGAGTTGGAGATGCTGAATTTGGATTAGCTCCTATTTTAATATTGATAACCTTTTTGTAACCAATTTGAAAAATCTAAAAAGATTTACAAGATTTATAAACTTCAAGAGGGGTTCACTAGGATTGTAGTGTAGTTTCCGAATGCAATTATAACTAATTTCCTAGAAACCATTCCTTTTGTTTAAGACTTCTATTTACTTAAAAGTAAATATCGCACTGCTTGTTTTGAGAAACTCTTTGAATACAGCAAAGGTCAAATAGAAAATGCCTTACAGTTTTATTTTCTAATGTTGCTACAAACTACAAAAATGCTATTGAAAGGAGAAGGGGTTACCTCCTCAATTGAAAATTTTCTTTAAGATCAGACCATTAACAGGGACAGAATCTCTCAACCCTGATAAATCTTGTAGCATGAAGGTCGAATGGCCTATCTTTTCAAAGATCTGAAACGGTCCAAGCCACATCTTCTAAAACTTGGTGTGTTTTCCTTTATCTTCATGGGCTTTGTCCCATTTCAGGACTAAATAATCGACTTGAAATTGTTTAGAACCAGATGAAATTGAATCAAATGATGACTTGATGATCTGTTGATGTTTCGCATGAATGATTTTGGCTTTTTCTCTTTCTTCTTCTAATTTTAAAATTTGGTCATGTCTAAGCTGTAAAGAAGAAGAAGGGTTTTCTTCAATAAATTGAACTAGGGCTAGAGAAGGAAAAATGAGATTTGTTGGTAGTACAGCTTCTTTTCCATAAACAAGTTTAAATGGGGAAGAACCTATAGAAGCTTTTTGTGTTATCCTGTCAACCCATAATGCAAATATTAAAGATTTGTGCCAGTTCTTATGATTTTGTTCGATAGTTCGCTTGATAATTTTGATAAGGTTTTTGTTTGTAGAATCGGCCAAACCATTGCCCTGAGGATAATAGTTAGCAGAATATTTGAGTTTGAATCCTCTTTTGATTGCGAAATCAAACATAGCATTGCCTGAAAAGTAAGATGCGTTATCAAAAACAAGAGCATTCGGGACACCAAACCTGGTAATGATGAATTGATCTATGAATTCAATAATGGCTTCAGAGTTTGTTGTCTTTAAAGGAATCGCTTCAACCCACTTGGTAAAGTAATCAGTAGCAGTAAGGATATACTTATGCTGTTTGGAAGAGTTTGGGGTAATTTCTCCTATAATGTCCAATCCCCATTGCTCAAATGGTTGTTCAATGTTGACCGGTTGCAGAGGGAAGGCTGATTTCTTTTGTCTTCCACTTGAAGTTTGACAATTTTGGCATTTCCTCACATATTCATGAGCGTCTTTAAACAGAGTGGGCCAGTAATACCCAGCATGGATGACTTTGTGAGCTGTGGTATCAACTCCGAAGTGGCCTCCTGCTGGTCCATCATGCAATTCCTGCAAGACCCTTTGTGCTTCCTGTTTTTCAAGGCATCTTAATAAAACGGAATCATAATTTTGCCTAAAAAGCACATCATCAATAATGGTAAAAAATTTTGCTTTCAATCTTATGGCCCTTTTGTTTTTGTAGGACAAGTTGGGCGGTGCATATCCATTTTTCAAGAAAAATATTAAATCAGCATACTGTGATTCAGAGTCAATGATACTTATCTGGTTAATGGTTTCATATTGATCTGTATCGCTTGATTCCGGAATGTTGGATGCTCCTGCCAATAACCTGCAAAAACCTTGGCCTCTAACAATCTTTGCTGGCTTGATCTCTAGATCATATTCTTGAAGCGTTGTTACCTAATTTGCCCTTTTTTCTCCTAGTTCTCTTTGGATTAGTAGTTGTCTAACTGATGAGAAAGGAACTATAACCTTTGTATGGGCTTTTAAAAGGAAAGGTTTGTAATGTTTAACCGCTTTATATACAGCAAACGCTTGTTTTTCTACTTCAAAATAGTTTAGTTCTGCACCTTGAAGATTTGAGTTATAGAATGAAATCGGTGCTTCCAAATTGTGATCGTTGATTTGTGTGAGTACTGCAGCATAAGAGCAATCGGATGCAATGGTGTACAATGTAAAATGATTAGAAAAATTTGGAGTATTTAGAGTCGGGGCATTGATTATTGATTGTTTGATTAGTTCAAATGCTTCCTTTTCTGGGGATCCCCATTTAAAGACTGGATTTTTCTTAATCATAGTTTGAAGTGGTAAAATAATCTGAGAAAAATCTGGAACGAATCTTTTTACAAAATTGATTTGGCCTAAAAATGACTGCATGGATTTTTTATTATGAGGAAAAGGGATTTCAGAGATTTCTTTAATCCTGTCTGGATCAATATAGATGCCATCTTTAGATACAATAAAGCCTAGGAGCTTACCTTGATCAAGAGCGAAAAAAGATTTCTTAGTGTTTAGAGAAATACCGTATTTCTTACAGCGTTGAAAGATTTTATTCAAATCATGCAAGTGGTTGGATCTCTCTTTAGAGAATACAGTAATGTCATCTAAATAGACGACTACTGTTCTATTAATTAACCCTTTGAAAGCGATATCCATTGCTCTTTGAAAAGTGGCTCCAGCATTAATCAGTCTGAAAGGCATTTTCTGATATGCATATGTTCCCCACTTTGTTCTGAATGTGGTTTTGAGTCGGTCATCGAGGTGGACCAAAATTTGGTTATACCCTGAAAACCCGTCCAAGAAGGACATTAACTCTGAGCCTGCCACTAATTGGAGTATCTGCTCCATAGTGGGTAATGGGAAATTGTCTTTCAAACTTGCCTTATTTAAATTTCTGAAATCAATACAAATCCTTATGTCGCCATTTTTCTTTCTAACTGGTACCATATTGGAGACCCAGTTTGAGTGTCGTACAGGAAAAATAATCTTAGCCTTCAAGAGTTTATTGAGTTCCGATTTTATTTGACCCTCTAAGTTTGGATGTATTTTTCTCAGCTTTTGTTGAACTGGTTTCTGTTCGGGAAGCATTGGGATAGTGTGCTGAATAATAGATGTATCATACGTTTTTAGATCGTCATATTTCCAAGCGAAAACATGTTTATTCTTTCGTAACAGACTAATGAATGCTTCCTTTTCCTCTATGGAAAGTCCTAATCCTAAATTAATGTTTTGAGGATTTTGTTCAGTGCCAAGGTTTATTAATTCAAACCTTAAGGTAGAGCTCTGAAGCTTTGTATTAGACACAAGTTTGAACCTGTCTTTAATATTGTAAAGGTCTTCAAGCTTCACTACGCGCTTAGGGATTGATTTTTCCTCATGTTTACCTTGCATTTGAGTATCGTGCTCGTCTTCCTCAATGATTTGATTATCATAGGATTTTTCGGAGGTCAGAAATTGTAAAATGTCATCATCGTGGTTAAAAACTCTCCAATTGGTTACATTGTCAGGAATGGATGGCCTAAAAAGTAATTCTACTGAAAACCTGTCTGGACTATAGTATTCGAAAGGGAGTAGCTTGGAAGCGACATTGGCTAGCAAGTCGGCTGCCGAATTTTGCGACCTGGGAATGGAAGAAATATTGAATGCTAAAAAATGGGAAGTGAGCTCTTGTACCAGCGATTGATAATGCTTGAGATGGTTCAAAAGAAAAATGAATTGTATTCCTTACCTGTTTAACAATAATCTCAGAGTCGCCAAAGACCTTTAAGTATTGAACTTTGAGGCCGATCTCTTTTTACAGTCCTTGGACTAGCGCTTCGTACTTGGCTGTGTTATTGGTGCATTCAAATTCTAATCTACAAGACAACATTGTTTTTTCTCCTTGCGGGCTGACCAAAATGCATCCTGCTCCTGATCCTTCACTGGACTTAGATCCATCAAAATATAAGACCAAAATAATGAATTATCTACAATTTTTGTTACAACATTCTCAGTAACATTAACACATTTAGACCTATCGGTCTGTGAAAAATTTTCAATTTGCGATGCGTAATTGTTAACTGAGAAAGGAGATGGTTGGGAAATGTAATTGCCGAAAAATGACTTGGAAGAATAATTTCCTAGGATATTGTTGTTGAACGCGACTGGTTGATTTTCTTGTTCAAATTCTGTAACAATGTGGGTCATATGTTTCTCCTGATCGATCCTTATTTGATTGGGCTTGCCCTTATAGGGGAGCCACATATGGGACCAATCAGTGGAGATATACCCATGGAGTTTTTCTGACCAATCCCTGCTTAAAATCAACCCATAGAATTCAGGTATATCGGCGACTAGAATATCAATCCTTTGGACTATTCGTGGATCCGTTGATAACCTGATCGTTACAGAGTTTATTTCCCCTAGAACTTGAACCTTAGTTCTATCTAACTGCACAATGTGAATAGAAGACTTCTGGGGTTCTATATTCAGTTTAGAGCAAACTGAAGCAGGCATTATATTCGAGGATGCCCCATAATCAATTAAGCAGTTGTGTAGATTTCGATTATAAATTTCATAAGTTAAGAGGAAAGGAGGGGTATGGGAGTTTGATCTATCTCCAATCAGAATTGTGTCAGTTGCCTCAACTCTACCAGAAGGGGGTTGTCCTGGGTCGCTTGTAGCTTTAGTGGTGGGAAGAGGTGAAGAAGGAACAGCGTTAAGTTCTTTGAGTAGTAATTTTTGCTGATGTTTTAATTTACTAAGCTCAAACATGGTGATGTTTGCCTTAGTTTTCTTCATGTCATCGACAATATTATAATCCATTGAGTCAGAAACTACTAATGTCTTAGATGACGAAGGTGTAGTGGAGGATGATGGTTGATTCTGAGATACTGTCGCGGCTGGCTTCCTTGCGGGTACCTTTTCCTTTGCAGTATTGGTTCCAGCACTCCTTTTCTTTGGATTAGCTTGAACAGGTTCGGGAGTAGCTTTACTCCTTATAGTGACGGGAAAGGCTTCTTGCTCAGCGTCAGTATCGGAATTAGGGAGTATAAAGTCCCACATTCTGTGACATTCAACTACTTCCTCTTCTTCTTCTTCAGATGGTGTAACTGTTTCTTCTTCTTCTTCTTCCTCAGGATCCGAGTCAGCGTATGATATAACATTTGGAGGCTTGGACTCGGGTTTCTTGAAATTCCTATATGGTTTCTTTGTTGAAGATTCTGATACTTGTTTCTTTATTTCAACCATTTCGTTCGACACAGTTTTAAGGACTTTCTGAAGGCCCTCCATATCATATGGATCCTTAGTGATCTTTTTCTTCGAGTCATCCTTAAAGGACACCTTTTTAGATTTTCGTTCTTCTAGGGCAGTTTTCTTTTCTAAGGCGATTACACTTTTTTCCACAGCGAGTGCTTCCTTCATGTTTTCGGCCAATGTAGGTTGTTTAGCCCTATCCACAAATATGGCTATGTTCGAAGGTAAGGCAATGATATACCATTCACTTCTAACTTGTTCTCTTGGCTTATCATCAGTGGGGATTTTGTTCAAGAGTTTTTTGAATCGGGAGTTGAACTCCTTAATGGGTTCTCTTGACTCGATCCTTAAATTGGAAAGGTCATGGACAAGTGTAGCTAAGGATTTGTCATCGCCGTATTTGGTCAGAAATTGTTCCTGGAAGATATTCCAACTTGTGATGGATCTAGAGGGCAAGGAAAAATACCAAGACCCTGCAGATCCTTGCAGTGTATAGGGAAATAATCTTACTACCACATCTTCTTCAGTGACTCCCTTTAGATTGACTAATAACATAAAATTGTTTATGTGTTCTTCTGTCGAAGTTCCAGCATCTGGATTGAACTTGGGTAGCCATTTTTCGGGGTAATCGGGTAACGGATGTAAAGGTGCAGGCATGGTGACTGCACCAGGACTTCTCCATGGTCTTTGAGCCATTTTAGGAGTACCAGCGATTGCCTGTGGTGCTCCAGGTGCTTGAGGGGGAGGCAAAAGTACAGATTGAAAAGATTGTGATGTTTGAGATGAAGTCCCTTGGTGAACAAGGATATGTAGTGGTGAAGTGGGTGTTTGACTTCACACAGGTGATGATGAAATGGAAGATGATGGAGAAAAGGTTTCGCTACCAGAACCTTCAGCAATCTTTTTAACCCTTTTCCTTTCGGGTAAAGGAAACTCGGGTGGTTCAATACCTAGCTTTTCGCTTTGGAGTCTGGTAAGGTGAGGGGGTAAGTGAAATTGCGAAGTCTGACTGCCTTGTGATACTTTAGATATAGGAGGCGAAATTGGGAAGCCTTGAAGTTTCTGGATGATGGATTGAACTTCAGGGGACTCCAGACTTAAGTGTTCTGAAGTATGATGTAATTGAGCAGTAGTGGTTGATCCTTCTTCGTCTCGTCTGGATACTGGAGATTCAGAATGCGAACGAGATGTCCGAGGACAGGTGGAGGGTGAATTACTCTTTGAATGGTTTGTAGGTGTTGTCTTACTCGCCATTCATAGCGGATGGCCCTCCTTCTAGCGCCAGAAATGTTGAGGCCTCGAAAATCGCTGCAACAACATTGGGGGATAACCACCCGGTCCGGACCTTGGTACAACTCCTTTTCTGTTTGGGATGGTGGCTCCGACTGGAGATAACGGGACCAGTTTCCCGATATTGAATAAAAGGGATGGATGGGTGATGAATAGTTTTCTTTTGATGATAGGCGACTAGCTTATTCTATTAACAAAAATAGGTAAACTAATACTAATCTCGGGAACAACTTATTCATTCGGAATGCAGCGTTAAATAATCCTTATCTATCTAACAGGCATATAAATAACTCTGTCACATAAACATGAGATATTCAATCATTTAGAGATTACTTCATATGAATAGTCAAAATGAAGCGATTAATACAAATTACCGCATTCACTGTTTATATCATCGATACATATATACGATTGAAAGAGAAGCATGCTATAGACAGCCAATAGTGGAATGCATAAAGGATGTTGCGAAAAGCACATATATATAAGCGATAATAGAAAGAGCGATTTAAATAACAATTCATATAACAGGAATGAGTACAGACGCAGATAATAGTACCATGTGAGCTGCTAGTCAATCCCAGATATCAATCGCTATTCACAATTCTTCCTTCAACATAGAAATGCTTTTAAACAAAGACAATAGTGCACATTTTCATAAAAACTTTCTCCATTAAACTCAGAATCATTGGTCCAGTTTCATAAAATAATATCCCTGAAGTACAATAGTGCAACTTCAGGGTTTAAGTCATATACAAAACTTTACGACCCTTTCTAAATGCATAAAAGGGTCTATAAATACTACTAAGCTAAAAAAATCTATGAAACAAAATCCTACTAAATTGGCATCAGTAAATGCGATCTATCTCCTTGGGGCGATCTGGCAGTCGACAATGTGAATCATGACTCAGGTTGTTTGCCTTTAAACCTGAGCTGGCTTATCACAAGCATCGGCTCCACTTATGGCGGTCTGTTGAGGCGCAAGCTGAATTGGGCAGCATAGGTGGCATCCTGAATGTCGGGTATGATGTACCCGATAGCATCTGTAAGGCATTTTAAGGCAGCTCTTTGGCTGTATGGCTTCACTAAGAAGAACCAATAGGCATCCCATGTTAAACTGTTGATTCCCACGATTAATCTTCCATTTTTCTCCAGCTCCGGATAGCATGAATGCTCCAACATCTTTGTCGTTGTTAATTGGCCTGGAGTACATTGGGAAATCATATTAGACAAATAAAGCGTATTATTTACTAATTCAACCAAATTACCAGCGGTTGCTTTGCATCTAAATATCGCTCTTTCTGCCTTCATTAACTGTGATTGCCATTCTGTGAATAGTATTTCTTTGTGCGATTCCAGAATTCTTGGTAGATTAGTCGCCTGGCCTTGATCGGAATCTTGCCATTCTATAAAACTTGTCAGTGTTTCTTCGGCCTGATCCAAATCGGTCCTTGCCTTTTCTACCTTTTCGCTTATGGATGCTACTAACTCGCACAGTGGTTCTGCCTGTGTAATTTGCTGACACAGGAGCTTAACCTGATTAATCAATGCCTTATTTAATTGAAGCGCTTCTGCTTTGAATTCATCTACCTGAGGGAGCCTTTTCATTTGCTCAATTTGAGTTGACAATTGAGCGATCTGCTCATCTTTAGCTTTTATCGTTTCCTCAGTCGATATTCTTAATTGCTCCAATGCTGCTGATAGTTCATTTTGCCTTTGGATTGCGCTCTCGTCAATCCTCTGTTTCTCCTCTTGTAATTCCTTAGTCAGTTAATAATTATTCTGCTGCTGTACTAGCAATTCCTGCTCCGCCTGGTCTGCCTTTTGCTGAACTTCCGATAATTGCGCCTGTAGCGAAAAGATGTCTTGATCCTTTGCTTTCAATAAACTACTCACCTCCGATGCTTTATCAATGGTCGCAACTGAATATGCTCCAGCGTATTGAGATAGCTTGGTTAAGTCATCGGAGGGGTCAAATTCCTCTTTCCACACAACATTGCCCGTTACTGTTAATTCAGGGAATAGGGAAGGTTGATCAGCCCTTCTCCTTTTCCTCTGTCGCTTTACAACAGCTTTATGCTTTGGGCTGTAGAATACATCCAAAGGGGGAATCTCTTCAATTTGCAAAATGATTTTGCCCGATGGATCCTTAGGAATTATTTCTGTTTCTTTTGATTTGGGTAGGTCGCTGGTTTCGCCCGAAACCGATTTCGATGTCGCTCCCTGTGTGTCGCCTTCTTTAGAAACCTCATCATCTTTCGAGCACTCTAAGTTGTCGATGATTGAGTTGAATTGCTGCCATTGCTGGAGCAAATTCGGATCAATTTGTGTATCATCATTAACTTTTGAGCTGCTCTCTTCTTGGGCTTTCGCCTGCGTTTCATTCTACCTCTGCACATTTTCCTGGGTTTGTTCCTGCCTCTGATTGTGCACTTCCTCCTACTGCTTTGATGTAGTAGGAGGTGGCGTATTACTTCGCTGCTCAAGCTCGCTTGATTTTTTCGTCGTTGGAGTAGTCGCTAACAGGTCTAGAGGTAGAGTTTGTAACCTCTGTTCTCTAATTCTATTAAATTTGGCTAGCCCCTCGTCGTTGTATACATTTTTGGCAAGCGATTTAACTTGATACAGCGATTCGGCTGATGCAAACAAATCCTCGAATCTGTCTTCTTTGTGCTCGAACTTGGCCAATTTGGCCTGGTCGAGCGCATTGTAAGCGATTTTCCTTGGATCATACTGCCTGCTTGGCAGAGTAGCCAGAGTCAGCGAATTTATCTTCCCAGCTTCCTTCTCTGCATGTTTGATATCATGCAGGGTATAAATTCCAATTCATAAGGGA
This sequence comes from Pinus taeda, assembly GCA_000404065.3. NCBI lineage: Eukaryota > Viridiplantae > Streptophyta > Pinopsida > Pinales > Pinaceae > Pinus > Pinus taeda. The sequence continues at coordinate 30,280 of APFE031627875.1, read as the reverse complement.
AAAGAGGGCGAGACATGCTTTTTCGCTTTTTTCAGGGTCTGAGTAACCCCATCAGCATTGATTTGATAAGCTACTTCCCTGGCAAGTAACTTATCAGGGATGTAAAGTGGGAGCACATGGGGCCTGGCCTGACTCCCAAAAACTCTAATGTAGGTAAACTTCTCCTCTCCAAACCAGCTTGCTACTGTGGTCAAATCTACCCCTACTTGCTCAGAAATCTTCGGGGTAGGCTTATCAAAAATGGAGTAATAAATTGGCAACATGAAACCGTTGCAGATTTGATATAGGTGGTGCTTGTAGTTGGTCTTCCACAACTTTTGATGATATATGTGAATGGGTGTGGGGTCTTGCGACGTCCACCTCCATCCAAGCACAGGAAACTCGGAATTAAAACATAAGACATCCAACACATAGGCGTTGTAATAAAATGGCGGAATGAACCTCTCTGTGACGCGAGAGTTAAACCTGAAATTGAGAATGGCCTTGGCTAACTTGTCAGGTAATATATCCGCCCAATCCATAATCTCGCCACTACATGTCGCCTCCATTAATGGGACCATTTCTATGGTAAAATTGGCAGAGTCGTGTAATCCCCATAGCCTACACAACATAATTCCAGCATAGCAGTAAGGAGAACATAGGGAGTCGACTGAGTACTTACCCGAGGATTCATGCTTGTGCTTTGCTGGATTTTGTCTCCAGCCTCAAATTGGTTCGACTCAGTCTCGTTCTCTGCTCGGAACTTCTCCAGGAATGTCGTGTTATACTTTTTCTCTTCTGCCGGTAGGTGATACATTTGCCTTAGATCTGCGGCTCGAAAATAACCAAAAATCCTCCCATCTGCAGTGCTAAACATTCTGTCGGTAATTGGGATCTCTTGGATTGCCCACCTTACCACATCCGTATATGGGAGAATTTGCTCCCAGGCCGCTATTCTGTGCAGAAAGGAATTGGCCAAGTCTTTTAGATTAGCCTCAGATTTGCTGGTACTATCGCATGAGACTTGTATCCCGGTCACCTTCGTCTCTTCAGCTTCAATCAAATTATATGTTCCTTGCCAAGTGGCCCTGGTAAGTCCCAGGCATGTCGTATCTGATATAAGCCCTTTCTTTTTACCGCTTGAATCAACAACAGATTGCCCTGCGGCTGGCGAAGCAGTAGGCATTGTAGTCTTTTTGGACTTCTTTCCCATTCCACTCAAATCTGTCTCTATGGAAGAATCCTGCACAGAGCGAAAGATAGGCGTAATATAGGCAACAATAACATGAATTGAAAAGAGTGAGGTATATATATCTTGATGCATTCATGGTGATCGATTGACTTAAGGCGGCTTTCGGATCAAATCTGTGAATAGATCGCAAGCTTGCTGTTTTCACTAAATGGCCGTTAAGGCCTGTCAATCTTATTAATACCAGTCACTTCGGTTAATGGACGAATGATTTGTTTGAAGCATCTCTTGGGCGATTTGGCGGTTGAACGCGGATGAGCGGCTTTTCAAAAGATATTGCCTTAATTACGAATAAATCGTATTAAACTGTCTTTATGATTTTTACTTTGAAAAATGCGCTTTTTACCCTTTTCGCAATCAGGCGTCGGGAAAATCCTAAGTCATTACTTTGGTTTCATTTGGAATCCCTGATCGCCGATATGCGATATCGCATCGCGTCGGGAGTAGTGAGTAGGGTCGTTTAGAATGTGGGCATGGTGAGTCGCCAATCACCGATATCGATATCGCATCGCATCGGGGCGAGAGGGAGCTTATTTGCATTTAAGCATTATCGCCGATTGCCGATTACCGATTTCACATCGCATCGGAGCAAGCGGTTGTTAATTGTGTCACTTTATGCTTTGCCGATATCCGATAGCGATTTCGCATCGGCGAAAATCAAGATGTCCCTTAAGTTGTGTTCTCTTTGTCATTGCGATATGCGATCTTGCGATCGCTTTATCGCAATTATAAAGATAAATCGTTTTACGTTGGGGTTTTTTTATTGGTTTTATTGAAAAAGGATTTTTATTAATGTTTTCTTTTATTTCTTCGGGCCTTTTTGAAATAGAACTTTAAATTGATACCAATTTAAAAACAAAAATTAAAAAGGGACCCATTTCATATTATAGTTTTGGAATAGTAATGATATGAAATGGGGGGTTGTTGTATGGCACAACAGGCCCATGAACCAGCGCATAGCCGTCCCTTTTAAAGTGGAAGGGTAAGTCTTCAGCTTCTGAGCATCCGTTGTGTAGTCATACCCTTGACATACTATATCAAACTCAAATAGAAATGTGTCGGGGTCTTCAGAGATAAGCCCATGGAAAGTTGGTAAATCTGCTAATGGAATAGACTTTGTAGGCGCACTGATTCCCAAATCTCCAATAGGGAAATCGATGATGGAGTTGGTAGGAGACATGAGTATTTTCCAATAATCACTAGGGATCTCAACAGGCTCTACAAAGGGTGGTTGAGGATTCCTTATTATCGGGATTCGAGTTTCTTTGGTAGCACTTCCCCAGTCTCTTGGTGATGTAAATATCTCCTCGACTCTTTCTCCTATGCCCTGATGGCTTGATCCTTTGGCTAAAACTCCCTTTCCTTTACCAGAATGGTCTGATTCCACCGATGCTCTGCTTGTAACTTCCTCCTCTGCTAACACTAGCTCAAGATTCTCTAAATCAAGTCCACTGTTAGATGCTTCCTCCACGGTGAGAGGAACCTGTTGTGTTGAGTCGCCATAGAATGTTGCAGCTGATACTGGCTGTTCCACTGATTGTCCCTCTGACTTCACCCTTCTTGCTCCCAGTCTCACATCTACGTGACAAGATGCTTCAGATTCAACCTTTGCTATGATCTCTTGTACATATGTTTTTCTTCCCAGGTCTAGTCTTCCCCTTCTTGGGGCTCTCCCTCTGCCCCTTTTATTGGGTCCTTTTTTCATACAAAATTTGGATTGATGGGGGGTTTCTGTATGAACCTACAATGCTTCGACCCTGGAGTAAGGTGTCAAAAGACCGTTCCTTCCCCATGATGAAGGACTCAAAGAAAATAAAGGCAAATATAACAAAAATCTAGGGTTTCAAGCCTAGATCAGGGTGTCAAAAGACTCCTCCCTCCCTAGGAACAAGAACCAACAACAATCAAACACCACGGGAAACCCTAATATTCCAGATCTGAAGCAGGGTAAAAACAAATTGTCCCTCCCCAGGGTAAAAACTAGGGTTTTCCCTCAAAAAGAAAGCACACACAGATCAAGAAAGAAAAATAATTCTAGCTCAAGGCCTGGAGTAGGGCATCAAAGGACTCCTCCCTCCCTAGGACAAGAGAATGGCCCAATAATCAGAGAAGAAAAAATAATGAACAAACAAAAAGAGTACCTACGCTCAGGACCTGAAGCAGAGTGAGAAAACTCTTTCTCTCCCCAGGACAAGAGATTGACCCTCTAACTGTCCGGATCGTTTTTTTCACCTTGTTAGCCTCCCCGGCAATGGTGCCAAAATGTTGGTGTCCAAGTAGGGGTGATTATCTACCTGATTCTGACATTAATCTTATCAATTCGGGTGTGTATCCTTTCAAGGAAACGTGCAAGGTATATGCAGGGGCAAACGCGTGATCTTTCCCAACCAAGGGTTTGTGGTTTAAGATTCAAAACATAAAAGCAAGATTAACCATTTACGAAAATGCAGAACTAATCATAAACAGTAAAGAACTGTAACATTAATACAAACTAATAAATCACACACACACAAAGATGCAACACCTGATCAGAAGAGCGGGCCTAGCTCTCTGATCAGGGTTACGTTAGCCACGAAAAGAATTAGAACAGCAAAATGGATGATCTTTTATTAATCGGTAACAGAAGTTTATAATGTTGATGGGTGAACCCCCATTCACAGGATCACCCTGTGTTTTATACACAGTGAGGGAGATTAATAGTTCTCCCAAAAACATAGCAACTGCAAATACATAGATATACATTGGTTGGAATGGTATCAGCATCAGATGCCTGAGATAGCAGGATGGCCCAAGAATAGTTCAGGGCATCTGTTCTCTGAGCTGTGTGACCTCCTGCTGATCAGTCGTTGCCAGATCTGTTGCAATACGTCGATTTGAGGGTTCATGTTCTCATGCTACGGTCAAACACATAGTTTAGGTCCGCAAATAGATAAAATCTATGTGTTTTACTTCATTAATTAAAATATACCAATAGGACAGTAAGGGGGAAATTTACCTTATAAATTTAACATAACAACATGGGTAAATGAGTGCAAAAATATCAAAAAGGGTAATGGAAATAGGCAGAAAGAGGGCCTAATTTGGTACCCAACAAAGCTCCTCCTTATTGTAGAGCTTGTGATGCCCTTCATGATGAGGCTAATTTTCCTACTATAAAGATAATTATGGATAGTGGAATGATTCAGGCAAGTAATCAAATTAATATTGTTGGTGATGAGCATCACCTATCCATGGAATATTGGATGGAAGTTGTCGAAAACAATCATGATGTGAAAAAAAAAAATCAATCTTCTTATAGTATTAATACCTTTAATGATGAGAAGGACATGATGTCTGAGCTATCTGGTGAAAAGTCTTCTTCAGAACAAATCTTGGAGATTGCTCGAGATAAAGGATTGACTTATCAACAGAGAAATAAGGAACAATGTGAAAATTAGATTACTCCCAGAGTTCCTAACCCTAGTTTGAATTCTAACTATGGATTGAATATTGATTTGGGAGGTTGGATTAATAATGCTAAGATCTTGGTTCCTGTCATAGAGATAATAGATATTCCCTCCCAGAAGGCTAAGTTATTGAAGGCTATTGATGCTCCTCGTGGTGATGTTTTTCGTGAAAAGGCTCCTGAAGTTGGTTATCAAGATGCTCTGATGTATTTGCAAAGTATGGAACCAGATAATAAAGATCATCAACCATCTATATTACTTTACTCATTAATGGTTTTTAGTTGTATAACTGCATGTTGGATTTTGGTTCATCGGCATTTGTCATGACCAAAAGGGTCATGGAACAACTCAACTTAAGGATTTCTAGACCTTATCACAAAATTTGCACCATGGATCCTAAGAGAATTGAAGTGCATGGTTTAATTAAGAATTTACAAGTGCATTTGTCCATTTATCCTGATATGATTTCCACGGACATCGATGTGATTGATGTGCTTGACGCTTGGGGTATGTTGCTATCAATAAAGTGGGCTTCTGATCTAGGAGGGAGTATTCAAAAGAATTGGACTTATGCTACTATTCCTTCTCTTGGAGGCAATGGTTTTGTAAGGCTTGATAGGGATCTTGAAAGAAGATTTCACATGGAAGACCCCAAGAGGCCTCATAATGAGATTATAACAGAAAAACCTAGCCTTTGGAATTATGCTATTTTGTCTAACTCCATAGTTCCCTTGGATGAAAATATTGTTGATTTAAAGAATCAGGTATGGTATATGTATTTTGATGGTGCATCTTCTAGACATGGAAAAGGCGCTGCCATTGTGTTAAAATCTCCCCTTGGTCATATTTTTATATTTTCCTATAGATTGGAATTTTAAGCTACCAACAATGTAGCTGAGTATGAAGCTATATTGTTGGGTCTCGAATTAGAAAAGGATTTAAAGATTACACTGATTAGTATCAAGGGAGATTCAGATTTGGTAATTATGCAAATCAAAAACAAATTCGCTTGTAATAATAATAGACTCAAGAGATATCGAAATGCAATTTGGGACACTATGGAACTTTTTGATGCTCTTGATCTTCAAGCCATCCCTACAGAAAAGAACATCCATGTTGATCAACTTGCAGTGGCAGCATCTACTTTGCAATTATTTGATGAGTTAGTAAATGATCAAGTCAAGATGGAAGTTATTTTTAGGCCTTCAATTCCCGATAATGTTGAGCATTGGCAAGTGTTTAATGATGATACTCAAGTAGTTCACTTCTTGAATAACTTAGAAGAATTTGAAGATTTAAATATTGTTTATAAGGAGGAAGGATGAAATTGTTTTAATGATGATGTGATGAATCCTATCCCCAAGGGACAGCAAGCATTAGAGTGACTTTCTGATAGGCATGATGCTACAAAGAAAAGAGAAGAGAAGAAGATTGATCCAGGGGAATACATTGAAGTAAATATTGGTACCTCTAGGGATCCAAAATTGTGAAAATTAGTAAGGGTGCCACGAAGGAAGAAAGGAAGAAATTAATTGATTTACTTCATGAATATAGAGATGTTCTAGCATTTTCTTATGATGAGATGAAAGGTTATAGGTAAGATGTCATGGAACACACTATCCCTTTAAAAGATGAAAATGTTAAACCCTTTCGTCAAAAACTTAGACGAATCAATCCTAAGTTAGCTCCCTTCGTTCAGAAAGAGCTTCAAAAAATGCTAGCAGCTGGAATTATTGCACATACTAGGCATTCATCATGGTGTTTTAATTCGGTGATTGTTAGGAAGAAAAATGGAACAATCAGACTTTGTGTAGATTTTAGAAACCTTAATATAGCATGTAAAAAGGATAATTACCTTTTGCCTAACATGGAAACCATGTTGCAAATAGTAACAGGTTCAGGAATGATGTCATTTATAGATGGTTTCTCGGGTTATAATCAAGTATGGGTAAAGAAAGAGGATCTTCATAAGACAACTTTCACCACACCATTGGGAACATTTGAAAACATAAGAATGCCTTTTGGATTGACTAACATTGGAGCGACTTTTTCAGCAAGCTATGGACTATGCCTTCAAAGGACTAATTGGTAAAATCATTGAAATATATCAAGATGATCTTACGGTTTTTTCAAAGGATGTTATTAGTCATATTGATCATCTCCAACAAGTTTTTAACAAGTGTAGAGAATTTGGAATTTCTTTGAATCCCATTAAATCTGTGATTGGAGTAACTGAAGGTAAATTACTTGGTCACATCATTTCTAAGGATGGGATCAAAATTGATCCTGAAAGAGTTGAGGCCATCCAGAACATTCCTTTGTCTCATAACCTTAGGTCCCTTCAGTCCTTCCTTGGAAGGATCAATTTTCTCAGGAGGTTAATTTTAAACTATTCAGAAATTGCTAAGCCATTTAAAATTCTCTTAAATAAAAATGCAAAGTTTATATGGAAATATTACAGTAAGAAACCTTTTAAGGAAATCAAAGGTTTTATCGCTAAAGCTCCTGTTTTAGCTAGCCCAGATTATTCAAAGGAGTTCATGATTTTCTCTTTCGCCTCAGAGGATACTATAGCAGTTGTTTTTCTTCAAAATAATAAAGAAGGTCATGAGAAACCGATTGCTTTTATGAGAAGAGCGGTTCAGCATTCCGAATTAAATTATAGTACCATGGAAAAGCAAGCATATGCCTTGGTCAAGTCTCTTAAGAATTTTAAGACATATGTGGGATATTCTAAATTTATATCTTTTGTCCCACATTCTGGTATTAAAGATATATTAACTCAAATTGATTGCTTAGGAACCAGAGCTAGGTGGGTCACTAAGATTCAAGAGTATGATTTGGAAATTAGACTCACTAAGCTTGTTAAGGGTCAAGGATTGGCCCAAATGTTGACTGCAGGTAATGAGAAGGATTTAGGCTTGATTTTTCAAAATAATTCTTCAACTTCACCCAAGCTTCAAAGGTTAGGATAAATTGAATGGTACAAGGACATTATTTATTATTTGCAAAATCTTACATGTCCTAACCATCTAGTTTCTCATAAGAGAAGAGATCTATGATTGAAAGCAACTAATTATTTCATCATGAAGGATGGCCTTGGATGGAGGAATCTTGAAGGAATAATACTTATGTGTGTTGACGAAGTTGAATCGAAAAATCTTATCGTTGAGTTTCATTCGGGATTTTGTGGTGGTCATTACACTGCAAAGACTACTGCCCACAAAATCCTTAGAGTTGGTTACTATTGGCCTTCAATCTTTTCTGATGTGCACAAGTATGTTAGATGTTGACAAGCTTGTCAACTATTCACTGGGAAGCAAAAGTTAGCAGCCCTGCCCTTACAGCCTGTTGTTGTGGAAGCTCTTTTTCAGCATTGGGGTTTGGATTTCAATGGGAAATTCCATGATAATTCTAGTAATGGCTACTCATGGATCTTAACTTCTACTGATTACTTTACTAAATGGGTTGAAGCTATTCCTACTAATAATTCCACTAAAAAGGTTGTTACGGACGTTATTGAAGACAAAATCATTACTCAATTTGGTGTCCCTGCTAAGATTACTACCGATAATGCCAAGGCTTTTAGATCTTCAGAGTTTTCATCATTTTGTTTTAAGTATGGCATTATCTTGTCTCATTCATCTAAATACTATCCTCAAGGAAATGGTCTTGCAGAGTCTAGTAATAAAAGTCTTATAACCATTATTAAAAAGATGGTAGGAGATGATAAACAGGCTTGGGATAGCAAAATCTAGTATGAATTGTGGGTAGATAGGATAACAAAGAATAATGCTACTAGTAAAAGTCCCTTTGAATTGGTTTATGGCTTGGATGTAACTCTTCATGTGCACCTTAAATTGCTAGCTTATCAACTCCTTCAACATTTCTTTATTGACAAAGATGTTGTTCAACATAGAATTGATCAAATTGTGGAATTAGATGAAACTTGTAGAGAAGATTTTGATAATATGTGTAAAAATAAATCTAATGTTAAGAAAAGTTTTGATAAATCATCTTGAGCTAGATATTTGCAGGTTGCAGACATGGTGCTACTTTGGAATCGCACGAATGAGAAACCAAGAAGTCATGGAAAGTTCGATAGCTTGTGGCTAGGACCTTATATCATCAAAGGACTTGTTGAACCAAATTCATTTCATTTAAGCACATTGGATGGTGAACCACTAGACTTACCTACGAATGATCAGATGCTCAAATTTTTCTACAAATATGACATCTAATGCCATAAGGGCATCCTCTGTATTGTATTTCTAACCTTACTCCCTGTTATTTTAGATTTTGTTTCAGCATTTTTTTTCTATCCTTTAAAAAGATTTATTTTTCATGTTAGGATAATATTTTTGAGCTTCTATTTCATGTGCTTAATGTTATATGATGATTTTTGGATTACATTTTTATGGAAGCTACTTATATGAACTTGTGTGTTGCTTGGGTGCAGATTCTGGATTCTCACATTCTTTCAATGAACCAACGTGTCCCCAAGTAGAGCTACTAGATGTTGACCACTCCGTGTCAACTAACCTATAGTAGTGAACATTTTTTCAAAGGAATTCCTTCATGTCTGAGCAATCAAATATCCAAGACTTATCATTCATCAGTCTATCAGAGTTATAAACCCATTCTGCAATGTTTGTAATGTAAATGATTCTAGTAAGACCATATACGTATGCAACACTAGGTAAGCCTATTATTTTTGCAATGATTTTCATCCTAGGAGGGTTTTTGTCTCACTGATTCATATGTGTTTCTAAACACGGATGGTCGGCATGGTTTTTCCCTCCAGCCTCACCACAAAGCTAGGGTGGAATTTATCGTCAAGGTCTTAGGTGAGTCCTAGTGTTCTAGTCGTTTCTTTTGTAAAAGTGATATGGGAATAATTTATGCTAATTGGCTAAATTATTTTGTTACAAGTCACTTGGTCTACTAGATGATATTGGTTGCAGAATTGGGTAAATTATTAAGGGTCTATGTCTAAAGGTGTTTTCCCCTTTCAAGGATTGAGTTATTATAATATCTTGATGTAAAAATATTTTGGGGCATGGTCCCTCATATTTAGACACGATGGCTTAAATATTTAAGGGTGGAATAAATTATTAATACCCTTTAGTATCAATTAGTTAATTTCTCTCGCCAAAATAAATTAAAATTCTAAGCCAGAAAATTAATCTATTTTTATTTTTGGTTTTCTGGAAAAAAAAAGTGGTTAAATAATTAGCCGAAATTTGGTCAACAAATAAAAATGAGATTAAAAAAAAAAAAAAATCTCTCCAAGTGAAAAATATTTAAAAAGTGAATGTGCTCTTTTCAAGAAGGGAATCTCCACAAATCAAGCAAGAAAATATTTTTGGCCTAGAAAAAAGGAATCAATTCCCACAAAAATTGATTTTTTAATCAAAATCGAATTTATGGTTCAAGTTGGTTAAGAGAACGAGGGTTTTTCAAGGAGAAAATGTCAAGGAAAAAAGGGAAAAAAAAAAAAAATATATATATATAATATATATATATATATATTTTTGGGACCAAGAAAAAATGCAACATCAAGGAGTTCGAATTTTTTCTCAAGCAATCAACAGTGGAGATCATTTTGACATGGATCAAGCATTTAATGGTGCACTTTCATGGAAATAGTCGTTATTCACTTGGAAACCTCTCGAGCTCTCATTTTTTCTATATAAGGAAGCATATGCTCCTTATTGTATCATCTCTACTTGAGCTCTGACGTTTCAGTCTTGAAGCTCTCTCTATTTTGAAATAATAATACACAAGTCTTTGGGGTGAAACATTGTGGCTCTTCTCTTATGGATATGGTAATGAATTCTTGAGCTTAATTTTCTATTGGTGATTTTATTTGTTACTTCATTTGCTTACATAGAATTCACTAGTGTATAGCTATCTTACACTAGTAATTAGATCTGGAGAATATTTTAGGATCCGAAGTGGCTAGGTGCTTTTGTTTAAGTTGCTAGAATTTTCTTCCATTATATATTTCATGTCTCATCTGAAGCTAACAAAATATTTTTGAGGTGTGTAGAAAATATTCATTTGAAACAGATCTCAAGCGTAAGGGGGTGCTTTTGCTTAAGTTAACCAACTCTTGAGTGATTAAGTAGGAGAGTTCATTCTATTTTACATGAAGGATTTATCTATTAAATTTATTGCAGGGTTTCTGGGCTTAGGCTTTAAGAAAATCATTCATTTATTTACTTATTTGAATCAAAGAGCTATTATGAAAAATATCTTCTTTTTTCTTTAGAGCTTGTATATATATAAACAAATCTTTCTTTTGTAAATGAATTTAAATTTTAAACTTTTATTCTTTATTAAATAATTATTTTTATTTTTTAGGCTTTTTCTTATCTAAAAAAACAAAAACAAAAAAGGGAAAAAGGGAAAATTATTAAATTTCATTTTTATTGAGCGTTAATTGAAAAGCATATTATTTAAAAAGTTAGCACTATGGAAAACTTTGTATGTATTTATTTATAACCTTATTCATCCATAGTCTTTTTTTGTTGTTTTATTTTGTGTCTCTTGCAAGTCTGAGAAGGAGAGAAGGGTTCAAAAAAAAAAAAAAAAAAATTGCAGGTTCGCGTAAGGGTCTCTGAGCTTTTCTCCTGGGGCCGCAAAGCCTAGGAGGCCCAGATCTGAGCTTCAGCGTCATTATTTTCATGGCCACAGTCCTGAGCAGCCTGTTTTCTTCGCCATCTATATAATCCTTGCATTATAGTCACTGAATAATTCTTGAGAAGGATTTTATTTATTATTTTCTGGAGAAGGTGTATTTCATCATATTCTTTGAAGGGTTTGAAAGAAAACAAGTAGGAAGGGCTCAGCCCTCACCCCAGTCTAAACAGCTAGGGTTTGAGGCCTTACACTATACCTTTCTTATTGGTTGTTACACTTCAGAACTTATCTTTCTTGGGAGCTGCAGGATTTGAAGCTTGGTCTAAGCATTTATTTGAAATTTTTCTATGTATTTTAAAATTATTTTGTGAAGTTGTTGGCTTTTAAGGACCTCAATAAAATTATGCCTTGTAAAGCCAGGCCACAAAGGGGTTTTCTACAAAATTTCTGATATGAACTATTGATAATTTCCCAGGGATGCAGGGACATTAAATCAATTTTTTTGGGGCAATTTCTGCAGTAAATTTGTGGAGGTCAAATCTTCAAACCATAAGAAATTACCGAGAATTTCCTTAATAATATTAAATTCAATTTTTTTTGTGTGGTTAAATTGGGCTAGGTTGCATGCAATAAGGGCTTGAATTTCATTTATTGCCTAACTTTACAGGGAATCACAAAAATTTTAAAAGGGTTTCTCCACTAACTGTATTCTTTTGCAAGGTTCAAGACTTCTCGAAACTAACCTCTTTCTACTAGATGTGAGCTTAAAATTTCCTCCAATACCTAGTGCTTATAGAAAGTTGATTGGCAGGATTATAAATAATGACTTGTTCATTAAGAGACATATCTCTAGTATCAAGGAAACTTTGCAGCAGAGAATTTGTTTGTTTTGGGACTGTGTTTTATTTCACTTTGATTAATTTTTCTTTTGTTGGATATAGCTACATGAATTTAGAGCACATTCACTCTTTGAATATTCAGTGATTTATTTTGCAGAAAATTCATATAAAATTTGACAAAGTTTGTTTTAAACTTGGTATATAATTGGTTGATAAAGCTCCTATTGTTTCATATATATATAGATATATATATATATATATATATATATATATAGATAGATATAGATATAGATATAGATATAGATATAGAAAATTTATGTATCTTGTTGTAAGCGTAGAACTTTCATATCACCTAGTGCAAAATATTTTTAGGTTTTAAGTCTTTGCATTTTAAGGGTATTTTCATCTACTTGGAGCATAGAGTTAAAGTGACAAATTTTAAAGCCCTTCTTCATCAAATCTAAAAAATTCCAAGGGAGTTTCTTTTAGCCTAGACTCACAAGAAAATCAATTGGAACAATAGTAATAATAAACCTGGCCTATTTCCAGTGATGTCACACTTGTTTCTTCATAGTAAACTCTCTTCTTGTACCTGTCCGTTGCTAAGTGTGGGAACTTAGAATCATCCACGAGGTCCCAATCCTCCATATTCAATAATGGGACTCGCACGAGCCGCAAAACTTCAAAACACACCTGCTCAGGTAGCATGGGCATGGATATGGTGAATTTCTCCGAGTCTGGGTCTTTAGTTATCTTCATGTTCCCATTTCTCGAAGGGATATACCCAGGTAGCTTTGTGATAGGTTCTGTGCCTTTAGTGTTAATATCCTTTGTTCCCTGGCCTTCTTCTGCCTCCAAGTCTACAACCTTCTGCTTATCCTTCACTGTTTACTTAACTTTCTTCTGGGCTAGTGTCGCAGTATGCTTCCTTATGGAAGCGCATATCTACACCGGCTTTTTCTACTTCTCCTTTGTTACAAGTTGATTTTCTTTCGCCATGGATTGTTTTGGCCTTTGTGACCTCAGCGTCATGGGCACCGCAGGCGTAAGCTTCAACACTAGATACTTTAGGTCATGGGGTGTTAGATACGGTTTCTTCCGAACTCAAGGCTTTGGCAAGGTTGGTAGCAGTCATCCTTTCCATAAACGGCTCACGGGCTTCCAGAGAAACGTCTGTGTCGGCAAAGAATTCCTCCCAAAACGCTCGGCTCATAAGCAATAAACAACAAATTTCAGCAAAAACGCTAAGGGTGAAAAGTGTTCTCAGTTGGACTGGCACGCATAATTTATAGGGGTTTTTGAATTCAAATCTAACCATTCCCCCTAAATTCTGACAATTAATGTTGTTTTGGCAGTAGATCTTCAAATATTTTGGCCTTAAATGCCTCCAGCCTGCTCCTCTTAACCATCTTCTGGCTTTCAAGTCATGAATAATGACTCCAACAGTCACTTTTCTGCTAAGTTACACAATACGTCCCTCCATAGTGCAACTTCCTGTGCGCAGCTCCATATGTTGCAACTTCACCATTTTCTACGCAACCTGCTAGCTACGTAGTCCTCCAAACCTGACAGTGTAGTTTATAGTCCTACGCTCCCTTGCAATTGCTTGGAGCACTAAGACTACCCTTCCACCATATATTCATTGTGCAGGATCGCCTACATACAACTTCAATCGGCTCCCATTCAATCTTCCCGAAAAAGGTTCTCCATTTAGCTTCGCGAGCTTAACTGTGCCTCTATCTATAATTTCCTTGATAATATATGGCCCCAACCAATGCATCTGAAACTTACCAAGAAATTTAATGAACTTACTATCATAAACAAGATCAAATCATTTACCTTGAATGTACGAAGCTTGATGTGTCGATTGTGCCATGCTTTTTCACATTCCTTCTATACTTGTTGATGTAATCCAACCAAAAATCAGTCCTCTTCAAGCTCCATTAATTGCACGAGTTGTTCCTCTGAGGCTTCAGGATCTGCCATACCGGTAGTAGTTCTTATGTATAGGCTAGGCACAATATACTCCATTGGAATTGCAGCTTCTACCCCATACACCAACCTAAATGGTGTTTGCCTTGTTAGCTTCTTGCAAGTAGTCCTATACGCCCATAGTACTGAAGGTACATGCACATCCAAATCATTTCATTGTGTGTTGCAAATCTTCATCAACTCGTTCTCCAAAATCTTGTTGAAGGCCTCAACAGTTCCATTGGCCTGTGGGTGACATGGTGTACTCTTCTGGTGGTAGATCTAGAATTCCTCTGTTAACGCGTTGATTGTTTCATTCAGAAAGTGCGTACCTTTGTCACTCATTAACACTTTCGGGCAGCCAAATCTATTTAAGGCATACTCAAACAAAAACTTCGTTGTTGTAGGCCTTTTACAATCCTTAACCAGTTTTGCCTCTACCCATCTAGTTAGATAATTCGTTGCGGTGATGATATACCACGCACCAGTTTTCTTCCCTGGGGGTTGAATTGGCCCAACAAAATCAATCGCCCATTTTTTAAATGGCTACAACAATACTTGAGGTTGTAATGGTAATTCATCCCTTCGTGATGCTCTACCAGTTCTCTAACATTCATCGCATGCCTTACAATACACTTCAGAATCCTTATGCAACATCAACCACCATATACATGTGCACAAAATATTTTGCACAGTTGCCTTTCCTACATAATGTGCTCCTGCAACCCCTCCATGAGCTTCAGAGAGAATGTTATTTCTCTCAAAATCTGGCACATATTTTCTCAATATCTCATCTGCACCCATCTTATACAAATGTCCTGCAATCACTGAAAAGTTTTTCACACGTACCACAAGTTCCTTCTTTTTCTAACTTGTATACCCTTCTGATGCCCTACCTGTATTCAAAAAATGAATAATATTGGCAAAGTGATTATCTACTATGCGCACCGCGAAGAGTTGTACATCTGGCAACCCTTCCTCCAAATTATTAGTCTTCTCTCCTGTTTCAATCCACGACAGACGGTCAGGGCTTGCATTTAACCTCCTTGGCTTCGCAATTACTTCAAAGCCATACTCCTGGAATAACAGCACCCATCGGTAGATATTCCCCCCCCCAACACAAGCTTATTGACCAAGTATTTCAAAACGGAATGATCCATGTACGTCTTCAAATGCCCTCCTAACAAATAGTGCCTGAATTTCTACAGCGTGTACACCATGGCCAATCCTTCACGCTCAGTCGTTGAGTAATTCTTCTCAGCCTTCGATAATTTCCTACTTGCAAAGGCTATAGGATGGTACATTTCTCCTCCACCATCTTGCGTTAACACTGCACCCAACGCAATGCAAGAGGCATCAACGTGTACGTGAAATTCCTTCTTCCAATCCCGGAATACCAAGATTGGCGCGGTGACCATATTTTCTTTCAAAACGTCTAAGTTGCGTTGACACTCTTCATCCCAATAGAATGTTGCATCCTTCTTCAGCAGCTTCTCCATAGGCGCGGTAATCTAACCATATGCTTTGATAAATTTCCTATAATATCTTGCATGTCCAAATATTGCGTGTAACTGCTTTACGTTCCTTAGGGCCTCCAGATTCACTATCACCATGATCTTTGCAGGGTCCACCATTAGTCCTTGCTTGCACACTACATGACCCAACAAGATTCCAAAGGGAACACAAAAGATGCATTTCTTCAAGTTCAGCGCAATCTAGTATCTGCGACACGTATCCAACATCAAGCGTAGACTTGCTACATGGTTCTTTAATAATCCGAACACTTTTCAGTCATCAAAGTAAACTTCGAAGAACTTATGGATGAACTCCTTGAATGTTAATATGGCTACACAAGAAAATATTGCAGGTGCATTCTTGAGTCCAAACGGAAATACAGTGTATTAAAAGTATCCCCATTCCATTTCGAAAGTCATTTTTCTCCTATCCTCAGGCGCGATCTTAATCTGATGGTACCCCAAAAACCCATCAGTGAACGAGTAGGCCTCCTGCACTCCAACATTATCTAATAATTCATTGGTGAATAGTGTCGAGAATGGATCATGGACATAGGCATCATTAAGCTTCCGCAGATCTATGCAAATCCTTATCCAACCCTTCTACTTCTTCTATTGAACCACCATTGGGCTCACCCAATCAAATTCTTCAACTGGTTCTATGATGCCTGCTTCCAACATCTTATCCAACTCTAAGTGAACATTTTCCTTGTATTTAGGACTAAGGCAATACGGCCTCTGTTTAACAGGGTTCACATCTGGCTTCAGAGTGATTTTCATAACGCCCAAGTCTCCTACTATGCCCTTCAAATCCAAAAACTTGGTAGGAAACAGATCCTGATATTCGTGGAGTAATGTTGGGTTGTGTTATATTATTTACACGACTAGCATACCTATCTTAGGTAGGGCGAACCTACCTATGCTTTTGTGCATGGTTTTCGCACATGGTTTTTGGGCGCGATGGTTTTCGGTCAATGGTATTGGATGCTTCAGCATGTATATATATGTATTATAACATTGAAAGGAACAATAATGAAAAATCAAGATGGTAGCCCGAGTTTTGGGATCCAGGGGAAAATCTCTATGTATATGTGTTTTATGTGTTATGTTCTCTCATTGTTTATTTTCTGTTCTTAGAATTCATATGTAGGCAATTTTTGTACGGGGTTAAAACCTACAAGTAACTCAGCAACTTTATCGATAGTAGCGTCATTCCAATAATCACCAATCTTTTCAAACTTCGGTTCTGCTTCAGTTCCAATGTTTACTTGCCTTGTTTTCAACAGCGCGGTGATGTACGGGTTGTCTATTTGTGGGCCCTCGACCTCGCGATGCCCCTCTGCCTCTGGAATATTAATATTTCTTGGATCATCTTCCTCCTCTTCAACAATCACAATATAACATTCCAGCTCATGGCGCAGTTGGATGCTCTAATTTGGCTGGACCCATTCTAGAGGTTCTTGTGGCATTATGAAGATAACTGCCTTAATATCCTCAAAGCTTCATCGATGCTCGTGAAGCCATCTTCAAAACTGAAGGTTAATAAGAATCCTTCCCTTAATATATCCCATTCCACGATGCCATGGTGGAGCTTTGTTTCTGTTGGGTTGTATTATATTCTTTCCACAACTAGCCCACGTAGTTAACCAGGGTGTTAGAGGGGGGGCGGAACCCCCCCCTTCATTGCGCGTATTGTGTAGCGGGGGGTCACAGGGGGTTTGAGGGGTGCAGGTAACCCCCAGCTATGGGGTCTGGGGCAGCACCCAGAAAATTTTGTTTTTTGGACCCTATATTAGGTTGGGCGGACCTACCTATGGTTTTATGCATGATTTTCACCCATGGTTTTGGACGTGATGGTTTTCAGTCCATGGTATTGGATGCTTTGGCATGTATAAATATGTATCGTAACATTGAAAGGAACATAATGAAAAATCAAGCTGGTAGTCCCAGTTTTGGGATCCAGGGGAAAATCGTTGTGTATATGTGTTTTATGTGTTATGCTCTCACATTGTTTATTTTTTGTGTTTTAGAATTTGTATGCAGGTAATTTATGTACAGGGTTAAAACCTACATATGGTATCAGAGTTGTTTTGGCTTCAAGGGGACGCCTTTGTTGCTGAGGGGTTTCTCTTGGACCTGTGGTAAACCCTGTTCAGTGAGAGATCTGCAAGATCGATTCTGGTGGTGAAAGAATATGGTGAGCGGTGGAAAGATAGAGATCAAGAAATTTAATGGTCAGAGTTTTGAGTTGTGGAAATTCAAGATGAAGGTTTTGTTGGTGGATTAAGATCAGTGGATCATGGTAGATCTGGGTACTAAACCAACGGGAGTGTCCAATGAAGAATGGAAGAAGTTGGATCAGAAGGCAAAGATCACAATATGATTGTGTGTCTCAGATTCAGTATTGTTGAATGTATCAGGGGAAGATACGATAAAGGCTTTGTGGGACAAGTTAGGGACTTTGTACCAATCTAAATCTCTGGTGAATAAAGTTTTCCTACGGAAAAAGTTGTATAACCTGAGAATGAAAGATGGAGACTCGATGATAGAGCATATGAATGCATTTAATACTGTGGAAAATCAATTGTTATCTGTTGATATTAAAATTTTAGATGAAGATAAGTGCATCAGTTTGTTGTGTTCTCTACCAGATTCGTGGGATAGTCTGGTTATTGCAATAGGTAGCAATACAACTGCCTTTCAGTTTGATGAAATAGTTTCATCCTTGCTAATGGAGGAGATGAGATGGAAAAATATGGAGAGGCGGAATGGTGATGCCTTGTCTGTACGAGGACGGTCTGTTTGGTCAATTTAGTGTCCTAAATTTCTCTACATAAATTATCAATCTGGGTATCGTAAACTGATGAAGTGTAGTGCACTATATGTGCTAGATGACCCTTCTTACTTTAGTGTTTTTGAGTTTTATGTTGTTTAATGATTTACAATGTACTTAAAAATCTTAAATCTACTTCTGCTAAGAATATAAAGGAATGAAATGAGGAATAAAAGTACTTTAAGCAAGATTTCGAAGTAAAATTCAACCAAGAAATGAAAACAGAGTTTCTATTTCTGCTCTTATCATTGTTTCCAAATCATGAATTAAAAGAACTTAAAAGTGAAATTGCGGCTACTGTCTAATCAATTATAGGAACAAGATTAAATGAAATACTATAACTGAAAGTGAGATTGCAACTATCTATTATGGAAATGAAACTAAAATGAAAACTAAAACTGAAAATGAGATTACAACTACTGTTTAATCTATTGCAAAGTCAAAACTTAATGAAAAAATGAAAACGAAATTGTAAAACTAAATGAAATACTAAGACTAAAAATGAAATTGCAACTAATCTACTATGGAAACTAAATGAAGTGCTTAGTTACTCTTCCTCACAATTTTGGGAGAACAACCTCCTTGTGATGACATTTTGAGGAATTTTGTACTTCATTATTCTAAGAGAAAATAAATTAAAAAATGCAGAAAAGACTCATTGCATAAGTGAAGTATTCAACCACTTATTTTAAGATGAATCATCAACTAGAAGGGCTTTCTAGAAACATTCACCTACAACATGAGCCACTAAACTAGTAATAAAATGGCAAGACAGTAATGGCACTGATCAGTTCAATTAAAAACCTAAAGACTAATGAAACAGCAAATGAAATAAATTACTCTACACTACTGAACTCAACTTCAAGCTACTAATAAGAAACTAGAAAGAAATTAAACAAAAATAACTATTCTGTACTGAAATAAGTTATTTTGTGTTAGTAAGAAAATAAAGACTGCATTATGAACAAGGTTAGAAAATGGTTATAAACATTATGGAAGAAACTGTGAATTTACAGTTCAACTATAAAAGACAAAACAAAATGAAATGAAACCTTAGTCAGCGCAGGGGCCCTTTGCAGCTACTCAGGTTATGTGTACTTAATCAACACTCCAAGAAACGTTTTCAGATATCCATGAAACACACAGTCTTTATATTAAAAACAGAGAATGAGTTTTAAAAATTATAGAGCAGTAATCTGAACTTAATACATCAGCCAAATTAGAATTGGTTTTGTGTTCTTCATACAGGTATTTATAGAGAAATTATACCATTGTTTTATGGAGAAAAATAAGCTATAGCAAAAACACGTAGGCAGATAGGCACACGGAATTCTCTTCCTCAGTTGCTGGAGACATAAATCTAAGGTGATGGCTTTTGGATTCGATTACATAGATCGTTGATGAAGTCTGTGGGCTCAGGAAGTTGTTTTGGATCCCATTACTGTGAAATGTGTACAAAATAGAGTCTCGTTTGCCTTAGGTATCTATGTTTGACTTTTCCTTTGACCAGAGTCTTCCTTGTTGACCTGGGCTAGATGAATAGGACATGATCCATTCCATGATGTTTTCCAAGCTACCCATGTAGTTATTTTCTCCTTCTAACAACTGGAACCTGTAAAAGCATGGAAGTAGTTGCGGAATAGCTGATTAGCTGCATAATAGGCTGTGTTCCGTAGCTAAAAGACAAAAACTTATTCAAATAGCAAACATAAAAGTATAACATGTAAACCTCTAAAACGTTCTCCTTAAGGTAATGTATACTGGCTATTGATGATAGGGATGCATTTTTCATAGAAAAACAAATAAGAAGGGATGATAAAAGTTTTTAAGGAAAGGGTAGTTTTGAAACTCAGCATACCCCCACTACAAGACTATTGCATGTCCCCATGTAATCAAAATTGTGAACTTCCTCCTCCTATTGTATTTATTCTGATACTTCAACCAACACATCCAATTTCCTCTTCTTGCTTTTCTTTGCACCAACTGCCATCCTTGGCTTCCTCATGAGAAATTTGTACTTGAGTTTAATCAATGCCCTATTCAACTTCTTATTTTTATTTTTTAGCTTTCTGTTCTTCTTGTGGCATAAACCCAAGTGTAGCATGGTGTTATCATGAATAGATTTATCCACCTTATTCTGTTCCTTCAAATTTTCGTTTTCTTTTTGGATGGGTTTGTTCAGAATTTCTAGCTCATAGATCTCTTGTTTGAGAGAACTGATTAGAGTTTCTTGTGTCGTGGCAGGTTTTTCTGGTTTAGCTGAAGTCTCTGGGTCTACTGATGTACTCTTTTTCTGCAATGACTCTATGTAGTCATAGTTTTGTTGTTGTATTGGATCAATGCCCGGAGAAACTCTTCTTGGGTTGCCCTCAAAGTTTTGTGGAGGAGAGTTTTGTGGGCTTTGTTCATATGGAATATTGTCAGGGGACTGAGCTGGAGTTTCTTCCTCCAAATTTATAAACTAGGCCTCTTTTGATTTCGCCTTTTTCACTTTTCCTCTGAGCCTAGAACTCCTTTTCAACTTTTGGAAGCCTAAGATTTCTTCTTTTTTATCCCCTTTCCTCTTTCCTTTCTCCTTATCTTTCTTGATCTTTTCCCTAATTTTGATTAGCCTTTTAGAAAGCAGTTGTTCATCCTCTTTAGGTTATGAAGGTTCAGGAATATCCTTGTGGATTTCTTCAACCCTTTCTTTCATTTTTCTCCTCTACTTGTTCTGCTTTCTGATCTCTGTTAATTTTTCATAGATTGGTTCTTCTTCATCATTTTTTTGTGCTGAAGTTCCAGGGGTGCTTTGAATGGTGAGACTGGTCTTCCCTCTCCTACTTCTTTTAACACGACTTCCCTCAGACAAATATGGAGCATCTTGGAATAAATTCCTTACCAAAAATTCCTCCCATGTATCCCCTACACTTCTTAAATGAAATTCAACTAAAATTCTTCACTAGTCCATGGTGATATAGCACGGTTTCTATTGATTCAACTTTCTTCTAAACATTAGTTGCCATTCTTCTCAGACTATTCAATAGGAAAAAGGGAAGATTGAGGGTTCCATTCTCTAGAAAATTCATTAACAGTCGTATATGATACACATACATAGAACCAAACCTCCCTTCGCATGTAATAAACTTTTGCAGAATTAACAACATGCTACTCCATTTGTTTTTGAGTGCAGAGATTGGAATCCGTTTTCTAAAAACTTAAGTGTCCATACCTGGATTTTTAAGAATGATCTTCCAAGATTCATCATGAAATTCTTTGTTCTTAAACCACCTTTCTCCTAGCTTTGGGAGTTTTGTTGCTTCAACTATAAAGGACTCGGTAACTACAAATTTGATGTCACCTATTTCCACTTCCATTCCATCAAATGACCTGGCAAAGGATTTGGTGATTTACTTATAGTAATCATTGAATTTTTCAATAAAACACAACCAACCAGCCTTTTGTAACATTCCCTTCAGCTGTGGATAACCCTCCATGTATTTAACCCCTACGGGTTCAGTTCTAACAATAAGCCCCATAACCTTTGTTCTCGGCTACTCTTCAAAACTACTCTTACTATCTGAGAAATGAAATGACTGCGTATATGGTAATAAGAAGACTATGTATACAAAGGCAAAATGATTATGGATATGGAAACAGGATGATAGGGTATATGGGAATGGAATGACCATGAACAGAAGAACTGTGAATATGAAACAAAACAATTGTATATACGAAAATTATGGAAACAGAGTAGCTGTATACGCAAAATGGGTGGAAACAGAGTGACTGTATGCACAAAGTATATGGAAACGGAGTCGCTGTATGCACAAAGTGGCTACGTAAATATGAGGGAAAAACTTAAGAGTTGACATGTAATAAGTAAACAGTCAGGGTTTGAAGAGTCGTATACAGATAAGTCATGTCGTTAATCTAACCATTAACAAGTGTAGTTGTAGAAGTCTGGTTCAGCACGAGTTGTGGAGTTTAAAATAGAGATCAGTTATGAAGGAATAATTGGATCGTTTGGCATTGAAGACAAAAGATATGGCGGAGACATAGTCGCAGTCAAATCACATAATGATTAACCAAGGAGACATGTGATCATACATGTTATACACGCTTAAGTTTTTGAATTGCTTTTTGAAATAAGTTTTTGTTTGTACCTTTGGAACCTTACCTTCTGCTTGCTAATATTTTGATGTTTTGCTCCACAGGTGCTTTAGGCATGATTGGTCTTCACAATTGACTTTTTTTTCCTTCAATTACCTGCATAAAAAAATTTATTATGAAATGGATATTGATGCTTGGACTGTTAAACAAACTATTGCTGCAGAATCAAATTAGTTGTAGAACAGGATCAGCTACGGAACAGAATCAGCGGCAGAACTTGGAAACGGCTGCAGAATGTAAAACATAGAGTAAAATATGGCTTACGAATGGATGAAATGGAAATGGTTGTGTAAGTGAAAATAAGTGAAGATGATAAATGAAAATGGAGATGAAAGAAATGTTGGAAAAGGAAAAAATTATTGGTGAAATATGGCAATGGAATGAAGTGAAACTAAAAAAGTAAAATAGAGTGAAATGAAATGAGACAATGAATTTTGTAGAATGTTAAATGACTATGGCTTTTTGTCGCCACCTTTTTTTTCAGAAAAGGAAATAGAAAATATAGGGTGTCATAAGCTTCTGCTTTTCACCCTGTATTTTCTGTATAAGCATGCTAATGAGTGATTGGTTTCCAACCTTATACAATTTTTTTTTTTTAGATAGGAAAAGCGAAGACTAGGCTGGTGGAGAAGAAGGATTCTTCTTCACCAACTTCATTTCAGAATTATTCTGGAAGATATTGATGAACTCCTCCTTTGAGATTGCTTTTTGATATATTTTCAATCTATGACTATTCACAAGAAGAGGAGTTTGACTGTCATCTATTGCTTTGATCCTCACTGATCCATTATTAAAAATGTTTTCAATCTCATATGGCCAAAGCCAATGAGTTTGAAACTTCCCTTGAAAATCTTTAAACTTTGAATCAAATAACAGTGCCCAATCTCCCTATTGAAACCTCTTTTCCTTGATGTATTTTTCATGCCATTTATCCCTCTGTTGTTGGACTAGACCAGTCCTTTGAACAGCCTCTTGTATGATTTCATCGAGTTCATTTAATTGCTCCAGTCTATGCTTTTGAGCTTCTGATAAATCCATCCCCAACTGGACTACCATCTTGAAGGTTTTGACTTGGAACTCTATAGGGAACAGGACTTGTTTCCCATAAACAAGTTCATAGGGTGTATGTCCCATTGATGTAGTTCTATAGGCCCATAAGGCTTCAGGAAGCCATTCTGCCCAATCTCTTCTATGTAGATGCACAGTCTTGGTGAGGATTCCTTCAATCACATTATTTGTAGACTCCACTTGACCATTTTCTTGTGGATGATAAGTGTTGTGTGAGGTAAATCCCCTCTGCGGACAGAGGCGATCCCACTAGCCCGATAGGGGTCTAGCAACAATCATACACGCTGCATGCAAGCTCCTAATTGCATAATCAAAAGGTTGGTCAGAAATACCTACCTGGATTCCAACGCTATTTGTCGTGGAAGAAACGTCGCTCCTGTCCTATGGCTTTGGCCGGTCACTATCCTCGCGTTCCACGCATGGACACCTCCACAAACAAAGAACAATCCAAAACAAGCGTAAAATCCAATATCATACAATTATATATCAGTAAAGCAGGATATAACTCAAATATTACCAGAAGAATACGTGAGTGGAACCATAATAACAGTCGTTCATTATTCAATAAAA
>APFE031627872.1:0-11039 GCA_000404065.3 Pinus taeda | reverse complement strand
CCAATTAATAGAATGAACCAACAACTTAACAAACCGCACATGTTTTAAAAAAAATGTTTTGTTATATATGGCGGGGGTGGGATTTGATCCCCCGACCTTCGCACTCCAAATATATCCATCAACCACTAGGCCATGGGGTTTTCTTGGTAAACTCTGCCCATATTTTTCTATACAAACCCTTAAATTTTACTTGCACCAGGGGGGAGAAAGGACCGAACGACAGATTTGAGAATGGAGGTGTGGAACGGGAATGGAGCCACGTGATGCAGAATGGAACGGAGGCCAAGGACTGTTGCATTTTTCGAGGCAACCATTCTTTTATTAATTTATTGTAGGTGGAACAATGAGCCCAGAGAAAAGGCAGGCATAACCATGATTGGGCGAAATTTTCAGGAGGGTGAAACTTTTGCAGTGTCCAAATTGGAAAATTTTTATGTCAATCTTACACCTCAGTGACAGGAGCTTGATGGCCCAGTCAGTTTCCTGATCTAAGCAGCATAGTTGCAGAGGACCTGGAGGAGGGAATCTTTGAGGAATCTAGGGGGAATCTAAAAGATTCCTTGAGCCCCATATTTTCATTTTCCCATAATTCAGAAATTTGATAGTCGATTTTGCACTATTCGATGCCACAAATTTGATGGCGTGTTCAGATTTTCCATTTTCTCATTTCATTTTTTGACAAATATTCTAAGAGGATTGCATGTGTCAACATTCATGTGCAAACAATCATTTCCATCCAATTGATGCTGTGAGATCGATGGCACGTAAAACTTCAAAAGTTTGACATCCACTTCTTCAGATGGCCCCTGGTTGTGACATATATGCAATGTATTCATGTACTTCTTTTGCTATGCATTGTTCTGCACAGATCCTTGTTGATGCTTGATGTGGGATCTTGTTTCTTACTCGTTTTCATGATTTCTGCTTGATGTGACAAGGAATCATCTATGTGATTTAGTTTTTGTCACGATTCTTCTTGTTATGTTTTGAGATCCCTTTGTTGTATGTTGATGGGATACTCATGTTGTCATCACATATGTTTGTATTGAGATCCCTTTTATGCAATAACAACGGGATGCTCATCATGCATGAGTTTGTGTCATTCTGATAGGAGTCCTTTTTTACTAAGGAGTTCCTATAGTGGAACATCTCTTGAAGCCACTCCTGCATGAGGGAATTCTCCTTGTATGATAGTGACATCACCTCTTATGTACATCATCACTATTGACAACACTTAATGTAGTGGCCTACACCATTTTGACACCGGGGCTTGGAGACGTAGTCCCTCCTAGAAGAACTCCATTATCAACAACTTATGTTTTAATTATTTCCTTGTTCCTCTTCTTTACAGCTTGGAGATGCATTCATTTATGTTCTTTTGAAAATGCAACTTAACACATCATGAAAGTAAAAGGTCTCGAAAGGGTCCTTTGTCACACCCAGACCTGGATCAAGTGGTATCTGCGCAGTCTTTGCGTTGATGTGAATTGCAGTCTGAACAATGGAATGTGCAATGAGAGAGGATGAAAAAGCAATGTACGAGACCATGCTGAAAATTTACAAAAGAGTGGAGATAATGCATGAAACTCTATAGAAAGAGATAGAGGAAAAGGAGCAATTGCAGCTTCAGTTGCAAGCCATGGAAGAGGCCCTGGAAGAACTGAAGAATAGCAACCAAAGTCTTCAAATAGACAACGCTGAATTGAAGATGCGTCTACATGAAGAGAAAGAGGAGAAACATAGTTTGCTACAACAGTTGCAAGCAAAGGACGAGGACTTGGAAAAGCCACAGTGTGACCCATGTGAGGTAAAAATTAGTTCTCCATCTTCATGTATATTTCCTGATGATGATTTCGCTGTTTTTGAAAATCATACCACAGGAGTTGGCTCCAAAATGTTGAAGAAAATGGGGTATGAAGGAAAAGGCTTGGGCATTCATAGCCAAGGCATTATAAACCCCATCAAGGTGGAGGAATTACTCCATTAGATAGGACTTGGGTATATTAGAAAAGAAGTTGGGGAATGCGCAGAGATAGCTTGTGAACCACCAACAATAAATGATGAGAGACCCTCATCAGTTCTTTCCAAATCAACAAAGGAGGTAAAAGATGTTGACTTCCTTTCGGTTTCATCGTCACATAGTATGATTTCTATTGGAGATGTGGAGATCCCAATTATAGGGACAAACATGAGGCTCCTTACTAGGACAAGGCACGAGGAGGAAAAAGAACTTGGTGTTAATAACCAAGGCATAACTCAACCATTGAAGGTTAAGTAGAGACCTCAATTTGTAGGCTTGAGATACACTGTGGGAGAATGCTCGAAGGTGTCAGAATCTTCCGACACACTGTCGAAATCATCGAGGAAAGAGAATGGTGGGAACACATCTCCGACAAGGAAAACTGCCACAAGGAGATGACCCATTCACATTGATAAGTGAAAAATGGTTTCCGATATGTTATCTTATCATGCTCATGCTTTTGTAAATCATTCGTTGCATTTCAAAATGTAAAAGTGATGACGTGCTTCCATCACTTGTTCAACAACAATCATGTTTGATATTATTTTGAGTCTCATGTTAAACTCTGAAACTGATGTCGTGTTTCCATCACTTGTCAAAGAAACGATAGTGTTTGGCCTTATCTTTGTAAATCATTTGTTGCATTGATGATGTGTTTTCCATCACTTGTTGAAGCAACAATGATATGTTGGCCTTGTTTTCATAGCTAAAGTA
Organism: Pinus taeda; assembly: GCA_000404065.3. Classification (NCBI taxonomy): domain Eukaryota; kingdom Viridiplantae; phylum Streptophyta; class Pinopsida; order Pinales; family Pinaceae; genus Pinus; species Pinus taeda. The sequence goes on along the minus strand of APFE031627872.1, from coordinate 8,305 downwards.
TTGTGTCCATCTTGTTGTAAACTTGACCACCAAGTATGTGTTAAAAACTCGTGGCAAGTGTGGGACGCTTGGGTCATTAGTTGGTCAGTTAAGACAAGCATGTAATTTTCAAAACAATGTACTACAGATTGCAGGTGTCGGATCATCAATTAAGACTCTAAAGAACAAAGGTGAAGGAGATGGAAGTGAGACCTTTCAAGACGCTTGTGATGCAGACAAGGTACAGAGAAATTGCATATTTTCTTTAATGCTTTTGGAGGACCAAAAGATCCTTAGTGGGGAGGATTGATCTAGGTAGCTCTAGAGACACACAAATGACAAAGAGGGTTGATGGAAGCCTGAAAATCAAAGTGAGCAGGATTATTTTAGACCAAGACTGAAGCATATATCTCATCGTCTTGATCACAGTGATGTGAACGGTTCTTCAAACCGAGTCCGCATGCGAAAGTTAGAAGCAGTCAAAGTTTGGTTGACTTTCGATGATTGGGTAGGCTTAAGGAGGACACAATTTGGACAGCACCTAGCCACTAGATTCTGGCCAACTTGGGCTAGATTCTAGGCAAATTTGTGGCCCGTTAATTTGCCTTCTTTAGTCCTTTTTCAAATTTTCGAAAATGACTAAATTTGTTTTAAATAAAACAAAAAAAATATAATTTGGTGTGGTGGGCCATCAACCCCACCAACCCTCATACCCATATAACCAACAAATATATTAAAAAAGAGGCGAGCAGCCATGATGCCATCGCCCTCAGAACTGCAACAAAATATTAAACATGGCTTAGCGACCATCACCCCGTTGAGCCCTCCACCATATACGTAACCACATTATTATGGGGTGGGCGGGCCACGTCTGGTGGACCCGGCCCACACCCCCAAAAATCTCAATGGTGCCGACATTTGGTAAGGGTGCTGCAAGGATGACTAGCCCCCAAGCGGGCAGCACCATGAATACAACGTACAACCATTTGACTGTGCCAACCAATTAATACAACGAACCAACAACTTAACAAACCGCACATGTTTTAAAAAAAATGATTTGTTATATATGGTGGGGGCGGGATTTGATTCCTCGACCTCCGTGCTCCAAATATGTCCACCAAATGTTGGGCGACGAGATTTCCTTGGTAAACTCCACCCATATTTTTCTATATAAACCCTTAAAATTTACTTGCACAGGGAGGAGAAGGGACTGAACGACGGATTTGAGAACGAAGGTGTGGAACAGGAATGTCGCCACATGATGTAGAATGGAATGGAGGCCAAAGACTGGTGGTTTTTTTAGGCAACCACTTTTTAATTATATTATTGTAGTTGGAACCATCAGCCGAGAGAAAAGGCAGGTGAAACCACGATTGGGCGAAATTTTCAGGAGGGCGAAATTTTTGCAGTGTCCAAATTGCACAAATTTTATGTCAATCTTACACCACTCAGTGACACAAACCTAATGGCGAAGTCAGATTCATGATCTCAACAAAAGGTTTGCAGAGGACCCGGAGGAGGGAATCTTTGAAAAATCTAGGGGGAGTCTAAAAGATTCCTTGAGCTTGAGATATTCATTTTCTCAGAATTCAGAAATTTAATAGTCGATTTTGCACTATTCGATGCCACAAATCTAATGGTGTGTTTAGATTTTTCATTTGCTCATTTCATTTTTTGGCCACTTTTCTAAGTGGAGTGAAGGTGTCAGCATTCATATGTGAGTAGTCATTTCCATGCGATTGATGCCGCGAGATCAATGGCACGAACAAATTTAGTAGTTTGACATCCACTTCTTCAAATGGCCCCTGGTTGTCAGGTATATGCAATGTATTCATGTACTTCTTTTTCTATGCATTGTGTTGCACAGATCCATGTGATGCTTGATGTGGGATCTTGTTTCTTAATCGTTTTCATGATTCCTTCTTGATGTGATCTGGAGTCATCTATGTGATGTACTTGTTGTCATGATTCGTCATGTTATGTTTTGAGATCCATTTATTGTATGTTGTTTGGGTACTCATGTTGTCGTCATGTATGTTTGCACTTAGATCCCTTTTGTGCCATGTTGGCGGGATGCTCATCATGCATGAGTTTGTGTCATACTAATAAGAGTCCTTTTTGACTGAGAGTTCCTATAGCGGAACATCTCTTGGAGCCACACCTATGTGAGGGCATTCTCCTTGTATGATAGCGACATCACCTCTTATGTACATCATCACTATTGAAAACACTTAATGCAGCGACCTACACCATCTTGACACTAGGGCTCGGAGACGTAGTCCCTCTTGGACAAACTCTGTTATCAATGGCTTATGTTTTGATGATTGTCATATTCCTCTTCTTTACAGCTTGTAGATGTATTCATTTCTGTCCTTTTAAAAATGAAATTTAACACATCATGAAAGTAAAAGGTCTTAGAAGGGTCCTTTGTCACACCCAGACCTGGATCAAGTGGTATCAGAGTAGTCTTTGTGTTGATGTGAATTGCAGTGTGAAAAATGGAATGTGCAGTGACAGAGGATGAAAAAGCAATCTATGAGACCATGCTCAAACTTTCCAAAAGAGTGGGGACAATGTATGAAACTCTACAGAAAGAGACAAAGGAAAAGGAGCGATTGCAACTTTAGTTGCGAGCCATGGAAGAGGCACTGGAATAATTGAAGCATAACATCCAAAGTCTTCAAACATATAACGCTGAATTGAAGATGCGTCTACATGAAGAGAAAGAGGAGAAACATAGTTTGCTACGATAGCTGCAAGAAAGGGAGGAGGCCTTGAATAAGTTGCAGCGTGACCCATGTGAGGAAAAAAGTAGTTCTCCATCTTCATGTATATTTCCTGATGATGATTTCGTTGTTCTTAAAAATCATACCACAAGAGTTGGCTCCAAAATTTTGAAGAAAATGGGGTATGAAGGAAAAGGCTTGGGCTTTCATGTCCAAGGAATTATCAACCCCATCAAGGTCGAGGAATTACCCCGTCAGATAGGACTTGCATATGTCAGGAAAGAAGTTTGGGAATGCGTCGAGACGGCTAGAGAACCACCAACAACAAATGATGAGAGGCTCTCATTAGTTCTTTCCAAATCGACAAAGGAGGTAAAAGATGTTGACTTCCTTTTAGTTTCATCGTCACATAGTATGATTTCTGTTGGAGATGGGGAGATCCCAAATACAGGGACAAACATGAAGCTCCTTACCAGGACAAGGCATAAGGAGGCAAAAGAACTTGGTGTTAATAACCAAGGCATAACTCAACCATTGAAGGTTAAGAAAAGACCTCAATTTGCAGCCTTGAGATACACCGAGGGAGAATGCTCGAAGATTTCAGAATCTTCCGAGACATCATCGAAATCGTCGAGGAAAGAGAATGATGGGAACACATCCCCATCATCCCATGATAGTGCCCATGGCAGGGAAAGAGTTGAGACAAGATCTCATTTCCATACTTACACCAAAGACAACAAGGAAAGGCATAGTTAGTCTTGACCTTCGAATGTTCATTTCGGTTATAATCATGTTTTTAATGATGAACATAAAACATGGAATCACAAATCATGTACCTTTTGTGGATTACATAACCATACATTTTCTAAATGTTGGGAAAGAATGAAAACACAGAAAATGAGGAGGCGTCAAAGACCCTCTCAACAACAGGTAAAGAAACATGTTAAACAGATCTGGAGGAAGAAGACCTATTACAGTCATTGCGACAGAAGTGGCCATCAAAGAGCCACATTTTGGAGGCTCCATCCAGAGAAACGACTTAAAGACAAAGTGTCAGTGAATGAACCTGATGAAGCAGTTGTTCGACAAGGAAAATCACCACAAGGAGATGACCCATTCACATTGATAAGTGAAAAATGGTTTTTGGATATGTTATCTTGTTATGGTCATTCTTTTGTAAATCATTTATTGCATTTTAAAATGTAAAAGTGATGACGTGTTTCCATCACTTGTTCAACAACAATCAATTTTGATATTGTTTTGAGTTGCATGTTAAACTCTGAAAGTGATGTCATGTTTCCATCACTTGTCAAAGAAACAATAGTGTTTGGCCTTATCTTTGTAAATCATGTGTTGCAATGATGATGTGTTTTCCATCACTTGTTCAAGAAACAATGATATGTTGGCATTGTTTTCGTAGCTGAAGTATTCTGTCCATCTTGTTGTAAACTTGAACGTCGAGTATGTGTTATAAAATCGTGGCAAGTGTGGGACGCTTGGGTCATTAGTTGGTCAGTTAATACAAGCATGTAATTTGCAGAACAATTTACTACAGATTGCAGGTGTCAGATCATCGCTTAAGGCTCCGAAGAAAAAAGGTGAAGGAGATGGAAGCGAGACCTTTCAGGACGCTTGTAGTGCAGATAAGGTACAAAGAAATTGCAGATTATTTTCATGCTTTTGGAGGACTAAAAGCTCCTCAGTGGGGAGGATTGATCCAGGTGTCTCCAGAGACACACACAGGACAAAGAGGGTTAATGGAAGCTCTAAAATCAAATTGATCAGAATGATTTTGGACTAGGACCAAAGCGTAGATTTTGTCTTCCTAATCGTGGTGATTTGAACGGTTCATCAAACCAAGTCCATATGCGAAAGTTAGAAGCAGTCAAAGTTTAGTTGACTTTTGTTGATTGGGTAGGCTTGAGGCCACAATTTGGACAGAACCCAACCACCAGATTTCGGCCAACCTGGGCCAGATTCTGGGCGAATTTGTGGCCCGGTTAATTTGCCTCCTTCGGTCCATTTTCAAATTTTTGAACATGACTATATTTGTTTTAAATGAAACAAAAATATATATATAATTTGGGGTGGCGGGCCACCAACCCCACCACCCCTCATACCCATATAACCAACAAATATATTAAAAAATGGGCGGGCGGCCATGACCCCACTGCCCCCGGAACCGCAAAAAAAATATTAAACATGGCACGATGGCCATCACCCCATCGAGCCCTCCATCATATATGTAACCACATTATTATGGGTTGGGCGGGCCAACACTGGTGGAGAAGGCCCACACTCGCAAAAATCACAACGGTGCCGGAATTTGGTAAGGGTGCCAATAGGGATCGAACCCACCTAGACCACATGTCTGGCCCCCAAGCGGGCGGCACCATGAATACAATGTACAGCCATTTGAGCGCACCAACCAATTAATACAATGAACCAACAACTTAACAAACCGCGCATGTTTAAAAAAAATGTTTTGTTATATATTGCGGGGGCAGGATTTGATCCCTTGACATCCATGCTCCAAATATATCTGCCAACCATTGGGCCACATGGTTTCTTTGGTAAAATCTACCCATATTTTTCTATATAAACCCTTAAAATTTACTTGCACGGGGAGGAGAAAGGACTGAACGACAGATTTTAGAATGAAGGTATGGAATGAGAACGAAGCCACGTGATGTAGAATGGAACGGAGGCCAAAGACTAGTGCATTTTTTGAGGAAACCATTTTTTTATTAATTTATTGCAAGTGGAACCAAGAGCCCGGAGAAAAGGTAGGCGAAATCATGATTGGGCGAAATGCTCAGGAGGGCGAAATTTTTGTAGTGTCCAAAGTGGACAAATTTTATGTCAATCTTACACCTCTCAGTGATATGAACCTGATGGCATAGTCAGTTTCTTGATCTAGGCAACAGATTTGCAGTGGAAAAATTTGATGGTTGATTTTTCACTATTTGATGCCACAAATTTAATGGTGTGTTCAGATTTTCCATTTTCTCATTTGATTTTTCAGCCACTTTTCTAAGTGGAGTGTAGGTGTCAGTATTCATGTGTGAGCAGTCATTTCCATGCGATTGATGTCGTGAGATCAATGGCACAAACAACTTCAGCATTTTGACATCCACTTCTTCAGATGGCCCCTCGTTGTGAGGTATATGCAGTGTATTCATGTACTTCTTTTGCTATGCATTGTGCTGCACAGATCCATGTTGATGCTTGATGTGGGATCTTGTTTCTTACTCGTTTTCATGATTTCTTCTTAATGTGACACAGAATCATCTATGTGATGTACTTGTTGTCATGATTCATCATGTTATGTTTTGAGATCCCTTTTTTGTATGTTGATGGGATACTCATGTTGTCATCATGTATGTTTGCATTGAGATCCCTTTTATCCCATGTTTGCGGGATTCTCATCATTCATGAGTTTATGTCATACTAATAGGATTCCTTTTTTACTGAGAGTTCCTGTAGTGGAACATCTCTTGGAACCACTCCTGTGTGAGGGAATTCTCCTTGTATGATAGTGACATCACCTCTTATGTACATAATCACTATTGACAACACTTAATGCAGCAGCCTACACCATCTTCACACCGGGGCCTAGAGACGTAGTCCCTCCTAGACGAACTTTGTTATCAATTGCTTATGTTTTGATGATTGTCATGTTCGTATTCTTTACAGCTTGCAGATGTATTCATTTATGTTCTTATAAAAATGCATTTTAACACATCACAAAAGTAAAAGGCCTTGGAAGGGTCCTTTGTCACACCCGGACCTGAATCATCACCTTCCCTACCAAAATTTGCATGGCCACCTTTACGACAAGGTCACTGATACTTGATATGGCATATCCGCACGACTTCTTCACAAGCTTAAACTTCTCCTTCATGGTCTCCATGAGGGCCTTCTCGCTGCCTTTTTCGCCAAACATCATGGCCGGATTTTCACCTATGTAGGGCAACCACGTGATCTTATGGCTTAATCTGTCGGTGATGGGTATTAGCTTCTCTAGCCATAGACAACCATCATGCACCAAGAATAGCAGTTGCTTGATGACCAATACTATAATCGGGGTGCAGTTGTAGTGCGACACCATAATAGGTTGAGTAGACCCGCCTTGTCTACTCCTCTGAGCCAGCTCCAATGCAGTCATCTCGATGGTTGTGTCAATAACATGGCACATTACCTACTTGGTTGCTAAGAGTGGGAACTTCTCATGGTCAGCTAAGTCCCAATCTTCGATCTTTAATAGAGGAACTCGCCCCAAGTGCAGTCCTTCGAAGACAATATCATCCGACAACAGAGGGGTTCGCAAGGGGACATTGCTCTCATCGATATCTTTTGGCACCTTTGTCTTTCCCTTGCACTGAGGGATGTACTCAAGCAACTGAGTGATAGGGTCAGCACCCTGGGCTTTAACTTTCTCCACATCTATCCCTAAGTCCTCGTCATCCATTGGGATGTCTTCGATTTCCTCCTCCTTTGACTTCAGATTGATGCCTTTGCCCTTTTCCTGTATGGTGGGCTTCTCCTTCAGTGGATTTCTTCTCGGCGATGTACACACCAGTATTACAAGCCGCCTGCCCTTTTTATCCTTCGCACTCTCCTTGGTTGGGGTTGGCTTTGGTCTCGAAATCCAAGGTTATTGGGGGACTTCCGCTAATACTTCAACAACCTCTGGAGCAACTTCTTCTACCTCCCGAACTATTTCCGGCACAACCTCCTCAGTTGTCATTGCTTCAGTGTCCATAACTATTGTAGGTGTCGACATGACGCTATTCAACAGCACTCGTGTCATCTCTGGTAATTGATCAAATGCCAAACTTGCTATCAATGCCTCGAAGAATTCTTTGTTCATGTGCGCTTGAGAGCTCAACAACTCAATTCTCAAAATGCCAAGTGCTTTTCGTTGGGCAACCACCTGTAATTTATAGGGCATTTTGAATTCAAATTTGACTGTTCCCCCGACGTTCATTTCATTAATGCCAGATTGGCGGAAGATTTTCAAGGATTTGATACATAAATTCCATCTTAAATGTCATTTTCCTGCTCCATTTGGTCACATTTTGACCATCAAATCATGAACAATGACTTTAATGGTCACTTTTCAGCTAACCCGCAGTATTTCTCCCTGGGTAGCATAGCTTCCTTTGCACTATCACGAACATTGTGACACTTCCTTGTTCCACACACTCCTCCAATCGCGCATCTCCCCAACCTAGGAAGAGTAGTTTATAGTCCTGTGCCTCCTTTCAGCTACCTGGAGTGCTAAGACTCTACGATGCTCATATAGTCACATGGCTGGACCACCGGTGTATGGTTTCAATTGACTTCCACTCACCTTTCCTGGGAAGGAATCTCCATTCAATTTAACCAAATGAACTACTCCACCGTCGGTAATCTCCTTAATGACATAGGCCCCTAACTAGTGCATTCTGAATTTCCCTAGAAATTTATCAAACTCACTATCATATAACAAAACCAGGTCATTTATCTTAAAGGTACATAACTTAATGTGCCAATCATGCCATGATTTTTTCCGCATGCTTTTGGACCTGTTGGTGGAATCCAGCTAGAAATTTCTC
>APFE031627870.1:0-18401 GCA_000404065.3 Pinus taeda | reverse complement strand
ATAGATATGCCAAAACAGAGTTATCAGAGCTACAAGAGCAAACAGAGCAAGCATAACAAAGCATATATATATGCCAAAGAAGAATAGAGAAAATAGAGGAAGAAAACAGAGCCATAGGAGAGAATATTAGAGTGCAAACATATATTTGCATGCATTTAACAGCTATCAGGAGCCATCGGAGCAATGGAGGAGGCAGATAGAGCTATTGGGAGTAGACAGGGTCACATGCATGCAATTACACTATCGAAGGTGCAGACCCTTGTATATATGTGTATTTACACTATAAGGCACAACTATCATCTTTATATATCTATATATATAATAATAGAATATACTATACTATACTATATTATTAGAAATAATATATATATATATATATATATATATTATATATTATATATATTCTATATACATATATATATATAATCTATATATATAACAGACCCGCTATGCAATTATGAAACGTTGTATTATATATCACGTGTGCCTATCGGACCTTACAAAGCGCTGATTGCGATAAAGCATGTGGACCCGTTTAAAAATTGTAACATGGATTAATATAATATCCTGTCTAGTGGAGGATTGACCATCGACCATCGGCGATGCCATGGTCTCGATGCATAAAGGAACCCTGGAAGTATTGAGTGCCAATTGTAATTATATTGCAGACCCGATATAGTATAGATGCGTGTGTATTGATTATTGAAGTTCGCCCTTTAGCCTTTTTGCTTGTTTTTTCTCATAATTCTTGTGTAATTGAATATTTGGCTTGCGCGCGGTTTGAAGGAAAAAATGCACTATAAAACACACCCGATAGTTGAGGAGGCCTGAAAGATAGTTCAGTAGGCTAGATCATGGCGATTGCGATTACGATTGGGACGTGTCACATTCGTTAAACAAAATTGTCTATGTGTATGCCTATTATCATTGGAAAAATGGGGCTATATTACAGTTTGAAGAGGCAACAATTTTGCTTTGTGTGTTTGGTCCTCTCTCATGAATGAATGTGTCCTGTAAGGATGAAGAGACAGAGGAAGCTAAAGTGACCGAGAAGCCAGGAAGACGAAGGGAAAGCCAATGCAGAGGGAGCTGAACCGAGTGTTGAGGAAGCCAAAGAGCTAGTGAAAAGAGGAAACCAAGATTCAGAGGAATCATGAGCTTATACAACAACAAAAACAAAGAATAAGGGGTGTTAAGCGGAGTAGTTGTATTGTTGAAATAGTTGGAGAAAACAAAGGATGTAGCAGAGGGTCCAGCAGAATAGAAAAGGGCTGAAGGACCAAAAGGATAGGAGGCAGTCGAAGGGGAGAAGTAGCCAGTAGAGAAATAGTCATGCTGAAGCATTCACTATGACAATAATAACTTATGCTTGAACAAAAAGTTGGTTCTTATGCAGAGCTTAGTGTAGCTGATAGTTGACTCACTAAAGATGTATGGAGACATGATCTGAGGTCATGAAGGCTATTGGAGACTCTGTGTGGGTAGTATAAAGAGTTGTGAAGACTCCTTCATGAGAAGACTGGCTGTCATTGATGTTGTAGCATGAAGACTACAGTGAAGCTGTGAGCAGACATAACTTAGCAATGAAGAGTTCTGAGAGCAGAACATTACTATCAAACATGCCTTGACAAGATTGGGTCAGAACCCTTGGGGCTGGTGCCTCAGAAGCAAGAAGGATTGGAGTCTTTGGGGCTGCTGCCTTAGAAGTAAGAAGGATTGGAGTCCTTGGGGTTGATGCCTCAGAAGTTGGAAGGATAGGTGTCTTTCGGATTGGTGTCTCAGGAATTGGAAAGGATTGGCCTCCTTGGGGCTGGTGCCTCAGAAGTAAGAAGGATTGGAGTCCTTGGGGTTGATGCCTCAGAAGTAGGAAGGATAAGTGTCTTTGGGACTAGTGTCTCAGGAACTGGAAAGGATTGATGTCCTTGGGAGTTGGTGCTCCTAAGTACAAGATTGGTGCCTTGGAAAAATAGATTTGGAGCTCTAGAGGTTGGAGCCTCACAAAAATCCAAGTTGGTGCTTGGCAACTGATTGCAACCATCTATATATTGTATCTATTTTACTACAAATATTATATTAATAAAAGCATTTATTCTTGTTGTTCATCTTGTGTTTTGAATATATATGTTTTAACTAGTAAAACAATAGTCGGAGAAAGATATACTGATTTACCCCCCCTCTAATTATTTCCAACAACATGATGGCTTTGTATTCAAGCTCAACTTCTAGTACGGCTTGTACCTCCTTAATCTCAATTGAAGGTAAAACTTGAGGTGTTTCAAGTGCGTATGGGATTGGAACTTTGGGTGGAGATTGTGGCCTTGTGGCTCTCCTTCTTCTGGGCATTACCTCAGGAGTTGCAACCAATAGTTTCCCTTCTCCTCTATACAACTTTAACCTTGTAAGCATCACAAATTTGCAACCATTAAAACCCTACTTACACAAAACTAAAGCAATCAAGCAAATAACCTTTGCTCTGATACCAACTTGATCTGTTGTTGAATGTTAGTTTTGTTGTGCTAATTTCAACTTCAGGTTTAAAAACAAATGCTTGTCAATTGCTTCATGTGCATAGGTTCCCTTATGGTGTTTGTGAATGAAAATAGGTAAATTTTACCACCTTTTATGTTAAATTCATGAGAAAAAATAACATGAAAAACAAGTACTAAACAACAACAAGTAAATGTACAACAAACCATCAAATAGAACACTTAACCCAGTGTTTTGATGAAGGAGTTCACCCCTCTTGGTCTACATCTGCTTGGTCCAGCTTCCATGGCTTGGGCCTCTTTATTAGCTCAGTAATGGAAAAAGTATTGTTTACAATACTCTACTGCTCCTAAAACCTACTTCAATGTTCTAAGAACCTTCAAATCAGCTAGGAACACCTTTTGCTGATCCCAATTTGGTCGAACTTTTCCAAAGTTATGACAGAAATAATTTTCCCTAGTAAACCTCCTCTAGAAATGGAGGAACTCTAGTTAGTCCCGCTAAAAATGGAGTTAGTGCCAAAATTAGTGGACCACCAAATTTTATCCGAACTAAACTTGAGTTTAATTAAATGTTAAGTGTGATTAATTAACAGATAAGTGGGATTAACTCTTAATCCATAGTTAGGTTAACTGTCAGCCTTTGGATGTGGTGGTAGTGGTCACAAAAACGTATAAATGCTAACAGTTATGGTTTGAGTTGTAGTTTGTGGTTTACCATTAACTCTAGCCACCTGCTGGATGGAGTGTTCACATGGGAGGGATTGTCCCGCGGCCTGGCTCGCTCCTAACCCCCAACCACAAATACATTACACAACAAATATAAACAAAGACTATGGTCTTGTATGAACCACCAAGGTGGCACGACCATAAGGCTTGGATTTTGTTGGGGTGAGGTCGTCAGTTCTACCTCACCAACCTACCCATTATTTGTCACATTGCACACTGATAGCCGACCTTTGGAGAGGGACACGTGGCGGCCTCTGATATTTCTACTTGTCCCCTGCTCATTGGTCCACCATAAACCAATAAAACATGCCAAGTCACCACACCTGCAAACCAACCACAGGATGCCACTTGTCAAACTCTGGTTGAGTGTTGACTGACCTTTGGCCCTACCTAGTCACCTGCCACGTCAACAATACGGACTATTGACTGTGTAGTGAGTGTACATTTTTTCTTCAAAAATTCCTTTATTTGGAAAAGTGGACAAAATGTGATATCTTCCTCATACGAACTCGGTTTTGATTGAAATGAGTTGCGTTGGGATCATTTCGCTGAGACATACATGATCGTTCAAGTTTTGAATGATTATGAGAAATTTGATTTTTGAGCTAAATACTGAGCACCTGATCACATCCCACAAAGAAAAAAGGTCCAATCCAAGAAATGAAGGAAGGAAAACACCAAGGAAGAATAGTAACTCAAGTCAAGGCTATTCTAATAGGTACCAAATAATCTTTCTTGGTTATTGTTTTTATTGTAAAAACTTTGGTCATCAAGCCAAGCATTGCAAGGCTTGTAAGGACAATGCTTCAAGAAATAAGAATCGACAAGGAAAGCCACTTGGCCTCAAAGAGCAAGGAAAAATAAAGACTTACAACTATAGTTATCCTTTGGATAAGTATGATCCAATTTTCTCATCATGTAATTCTAGAATTTCCTGCAAATTCTCTACAAATCTACCTTTGAGATCTATGTAGAAAATCTGACTGTAGATTAACTCGATAATGAAATATACCAAAGCAAAATACTATAAACTACTTCTACTATCAAACTTGTGAAATCTTAAATATCGATATGAATCAGAGATGAACACATATAACCATAAGAAGAAGAATCAATAATCTGTTAGTTTTTAGATTAAGATATGTTTTTATTTTCCAAGGAAAAACAAATCTTTATACTTCATATTTCTAGTTAGAAAGAAAAGTATACATTGGCTAAGCCTCCGGGCTTTCAGTGATCCAGACTCTAACAACCATTGTCCCTTCAAAACATTACAAAAGTACCAAAAGGACAGGCATACAACAACCTTCCGTATCAAGAACCCCTCACCATAAAAAAAATTGTTACAGTTTTTGAACCCCTCACCAAGCATTAATTTTCACATCTACTATGATACTCACTATTAATTTTCATTGGACCTACCACCTAACACCTTATTACCCAAGTAGATTACAATCTTCTGAATAAATGCATGACTTATTTCTTAATACAATTAGCAGAAACAAAAATTAAAAGGGGAAGAGGATCTTAGTGACTGATTAATTGATGACTTTTAGATGACTCATGATATACATTTATTATATTTTTTGTTGATATTTTGACTCTTGAGAGTTGAGACTCAGACATGACTCAAAATTCAAGAGTTGATTCGCTATTTTGATATGTGATGTAGCACTAGACTTCATATACATATTATATATTAGCTTACTTTACATGTTTATGTGGAAATGCATTTATTTGATGTTGTGGATACTCTAGATGTTAAAAAAAATAAAAAAAAATGAATAATTTTGTGTTTTTTTAATTTTGCCGACTTTTTAAAAAAACTCCCAACTTTGACGAGTTTTTCAACTTTTGGACCCTTGCAGAATTAATCCCAAATTCGACTTTTTCCACATTGCACGAAACACAAAAAATACTCAGGGGAAAGCCTTAGCTAAAAACCCCACTATCTGCATTATCATACAAGGTGGAAATACATCAGGATTACACAAATCTTTAGCTCTCACAACTGGCCATCTCTTAGTACAATCCTCTTGGATGCTCACAGGCAAACAAGGCTTCTCACAAACCTTCTCCTCTGCCATCCAAGCCTCCTATTTCCTTGTGTAGTTTTCCCTGGGTGCTTCAGCTGTAACCTTGAGTGACACTGGTCTCACTCACTACTCTCATTCACTGTAAAACCGCGCAATCCTCAAGGAACCTCTGCCTTGATTGCATGGATGAGTTTCCTTTATAGGAAAATTCCTCCAACTGATAGTACACTGTCCCTGTCTTTAATCTCAACTGGGTCTTTCTCTGAATAGACATGCATGAGTTATTTATGAGAGAATCTTCCATTATCTGGAGTACACTAGTTTCATGCATGGATGCATTGATTAACTGAACTCTCAATCAGTTCCAAAAACTGTTTGGAACTAATCTAACTAGACTTAACTCAGTTAATTGAGCTAACTAATTACAACTCAAATACAACTCATCCTTATCTCCTTAATTAAGGGATAACTTCCTCAATCAAAGGGATAACTGTTGCATGACTTCACAAAGACTTCATGTTTGAATTTCTCCAGCTAATTAATCCAAGCTAAATTAATTAATTAATTTTTCAAACAACAGGTGAGACTAAATTCGAATTTTAATTCTCAATTTTAATTCAAGGACAAATTAAAATTGGAATATATTGAATGCTATTTTTAGCATTTCTTGTTGCTATTTTCAACAGTAATGATTATGATCACAATGAACAAAATTGTCCTTTCAAAAAGGATTATCTACAAAAGGATGAACCTGCTATTGACAAATGTGGGCTAGCCCTATGTTCTCATAGTGAAGAAAATCAATGGTTCGTAGAGAGTGGATGTTCAAGACACATGTCAGGTGACTTAAATAAATTTACCTCCTTAATCAAGAAATATGGAATGTGTCTTTTGGAAGTGGATCTGCCAAGATAACTGGAAAAGGAACTGTTGCTCTCATCAATAGAAAAGGAAAAGCCCAAAATGCATTGTTGATGGAAGGGATCAAACACAATCTTTTGAGTGTAAGCCAACTTTGTGATCAAGGACAAAAGGTTGTCATTATTATGAAAGATTGTGAGATAAGGAGCTCCTCCTCAGGTGAACTTATAGCTAAAGGAATAAGAAAACTAGATAGTGTATACATTTTGAACAAAATTCAAGAAGATAAATGTTATGTAAGTCGAGCAGATGAAAATTGGCTATGGCACAAACGATTGGGACATAGCTTTGATAACTTGATCAATATCAACAAAACAAATGCAATAAGGGACATTCCAAAACTCATAAAGCCGGATCAGGTTGTCTATGGACCATGTAGACATGGAAAATAAAAAAGAATCAATTTCAAGACTAAGGAGTTCTCTACATCAAAACCTTTGGAAACCATACATGCATATTTATGTGGACCAACCAACACTGCATCTCTATGAGGTGAAAGGTACTTTTCTTTATTTGTTGATGAATATAATATAATGATGTGGGTATACTTTATAAAATTCAAATCTGAAACATTTGAATGTTTCAAGAATCTTAATGCCTTTGTAAAAAATAAAAAATATACAAATATTAAATGTCTTAGAACAGATAGAGGAGGAGAATTCACTTCAAAATAATCTGATGAATTTCGCAAAGTTCATGGAATAAAGAGAGAACTCTCCATTGCTAGAACTCCTAAACAAAATGGATTTGTAGAAATAATGAACCAAACCATCAAGAAATGACAAGAACAATGTTATTAGTAGCAGATTTACAACCAAATTTTGGAGGGAAGCAGTTGGGACAAAAATCTACACCTTGAACCAAACTCAACTAAGACCAAATAATAACAAAACACCATATGAACTATGGAAAGCGAGACCTGCTTTAGTGAAATACTTTAGAATATTTGGAAGCAAATGTTTTATAAATATTAGGGATGACTCACCAAGAAATTTCAATTCTCAGGTTAATGAAGGAATATTCCTTGGATATTCCACAAGGACCAAATCTTACAAATGCAACAATAACTGACTACGAAAGATAGTAGAAAGCACTGATGTTAAAATTGATGAAGCCATTCTAGGAAAATAAACTGAAGTCCTTGAAGAAGTGGAAGAAGAACCAATAAAAGAAAAAAACGATCAAGAAAGTCCAAAAGAACCATCTCAAACTCCTTCAAAGATAAAATTCCTCTAAAAGCATCATCTTGAAGAACAAATTATTGGAAACATAGATGCAGGAATACAAAATCAGAGAAGGAGGACAAGTACACCAGGGAAAGATGATGTTTCTCTTTTATCAATGATAGAACCAGAAAAGTTATCTCAAGAAAGAAAGGATCCTCATTGGGTAGAAGCCATGGAAGAAGAAATGTCTCAAATCAAGAAGGATGCAACCATGGAGCACTGTCCAAGTCCAATGCACTGTGTTCAGAGTACTGAAGCTATCATCAAGAGTAATATTCAAATTCGAGTTGGAGTCTTGCAAAGGGGCTGAAGAGAGAGCAATCCTGCAGTGAATCTGCGGTGCAGTCCTATAGTGAGTTCAAGTTGCTGTCTTGCAAAGATGCCAAGGAAAGAATAGTCCTGCAGTGAATCCGATGTGCAGTATTGTAGTGAGTCGAAGTTGTAGTACTGCAAAGAGGGTGCGGAAAGAACAATCCTGTAGTGAATACGAGGTGCAATCCTGTAGTGAGTCTGAGTTGCATCACATAGAGATACAATCAAACAAAGGCACATAAGGCACAATTTTGTTCTTTGAAGCCCGAGGTCCAGAAGTATAACCTTTTCTAAGATATTTAACCCTTTCTTAATCATTGTTTGCGAGATGTGAACCTTCTTCAATTGTCTAGTGATTGTTTCTGGAAGTACGAGATAAAAATGATGTCAATCATCCTATATTTATAGTGTTTTCACAATGAACAAGTGAAGAGACATGTCTCATAGGTAGGCTGACATGAGAGGCCAGTATAGTTCGGCTCATTGTCTAGAATAATATCCTTAACTTAAAAAACTATGTCTCCCAAACTATTTGGAGTTTCAGGCCAAGAAAGAGCTCATTGGAAAGGAAAAATTATGCTCTAAAAGATTGTATAGGTATCGTATTTAGAGACTTCTTCTAAGGTAGTGAAAAACATTTTTTAATGTGATTGGTCATTAATTAGCGCATAATTGGAGATAGAACATAATGGCTTCATGGAGAGTAAGGCCATTTGGAAATGGTGACTTGAGTAAGGATTCATGGTGAAATTTACTATGAGAGATCAACAATATATATTTGATCAATGAAAATTATTGACCAACACTACCAACTTTAATTATCAATCTGAGGTTCGTACGAACTTAAGAGGTATCAACACTATATGTGCAACATACAATGTGTCCTTATTTCACTGTCATGATGTAATGGAGTGAATGTAATGAAGTCAAATCCTAAGCTAATTGCATAAATGGAAATGTTACTTTGAAATGAAATTAATCCTAGGCAAGAATAACAATTTGTAATTTAAATCCTAAGAGCATAAATTCAATTAAATAGGCCTAATCTACTTTTTAAAAAGGCATTTCCTAATTGGTGTTTTATTCTTCCACAATCACATATTTAGAACCTAGGGGTTATGATTCAACCCTAAGAGCCAAAAACCAAGTGTTTTGAGAAAACTTGGTCAAGTTTACACGTGCTAGAGGAGCGTTACACGAAGTTATAATGTTTGCTACAGGAAGTTACAAGTTTCCTACAGGAAGATATAATTCACAGAATGAGAAAGTAAATCAAATCCAAATGGGATGGGAACTATGTATATATTATGTGTATAATTATATACATAATATTATATATTATATACTATATATATATATATTTATATTATTTATTGAATATGATGTCTTAGGTCTCCATTCCAAGTGGAATCACTTAGAAATACCCCTGTTAACACATACTAAAAACTAACAGAAAATTACTAGTCTAAAATCTAGAAATTCCAGAATTAGTGAGCTAGTTAATATATCAAATGACTAACCTAATCAAGTGAAAATGAAATGGGGTGAATTTTGTTATTAACTTGATTTTTTTTATGTTCTAATGCAAGTGGAATAAACTCAAATGAAGCTCATTAGCATGTTCTAAAAATAGTATAAAATTACTACTATTTGCTACAATGGACTTCCAGAATATTTTAGATTTGTGAATAAGAAAAGTAATCGAAGTAGCTCAATGATTACTATGACCTTCAAAAGTTTTTATAAGTATTAAATAATGATTGTGATCTTGAAAAATAAGTCACTTCATGTTAAGGGATAAATTCCCCTAGGGTCTTGGGTCACTACCCTAGCAGAGCGACGATTATCTATAAAGAAAAATACACATTCCACACAACCATGATGTTAATATAAACAAACTACGCGAAGAGGGGCGCAGCTAGGGGTCCTTCGTTTGAGAAGATCCAGCTAGGGTCCAAACCCTCTTCGAGTTCCTTTTAGTCCTTCAACCTGCAAAACAATCAATTCCAGAAAGTACAGCAGTATATTGGCCAAGCATCATAAAGAAATAATCTTCATAGCATATTGAAAGGTAGTTAGTTATACAATTAAAACAACCATTCATATGTGAATCATAACATTGATATCATAAACATGAAGAAGATCTATATCAGAAAAAGACAATTGTTTCTTTTATTATAGATAACTAAAGTACAGAAAGGAATGATTTCACCTGAGTCTTCCTTCCGCAAGCTCCAAGCGGAACCTCCCTTTGGATTCGTCCAGTCTCAAGCCTTCAACAAACTCCTTCCATGACTTACTCCAAGATATCTCAAGTAGTAGAAAGACATCATAATACAAGGAAACAAGGGGTTCTTGTAATGGGGGAAGTGCTGGAAGCACAAGGATCTTCAAACCTGGTCAGGGATAATCTCAGCAAAGTGATCTTTCTCTATCTCTTCTCCTCCCTTAGGCCTTCCCATTGAAGCCTTTTTATACTTCTCCCAAAGTAGTTTTTTAGTTGGGATTTCGTTGGGAACAGTTGGGCCACGGGCACTAATAGGTAATCAGCAGGTAAAACCTGTGATCTTCGCCCAAAATTAAGGAGATTTTTTTTTTTTAAGTGTAAGGCATATAGTGGGCTGGGTATACATAGACCCGCATACACATGCGTTTAGCTTAAGGAAATGTCGCGTATAAGGAATAAAACACTATTTTTTAAATATTTTGACTAGGTCTAGAAGGAGGGGTTGCCCTAAGACATGAGTGCAGCATCACAAACATCAAGAGTGAGATTTGGAGCTATAACACTTCAACCATTTAACCCAATCCTACAACAAGAAATCATCAATACTAAATGCAATGATAGGAAAAAACAAGAACAAAAGATGCATTTGAATAAGAAGTGAAAATAAGGAAACTAAATTATACAAAAGGGATCTAAGATTCCTAGGATGGACAAGTGCAAGGATACTCAAAGTCCTATGAAGAAGACCAAACTTTATAAGCTAAAAATGACATCAATCTTCATTATTTGAATCAATCTAAGTACATCCCTGCTAGAAATGAAAGTGGAATTGCAAAAATACAAGTTCTCTCCACAAGAAGACTAGTAAAAACCAACCTCTAGAGGAAAATTTGAATTGGTACTTATACAAAATGACAAGGAAGCATTCTCCTTGAAAGAATAAAGCTTTCCCCTCCAAAATCCATCAAATAGTGGATTTGGTTCCTAACACTAGGAATATACATTAAATGATAGGGAACACATTCCTATATTTTCTCAATCATTAGAGCTCCAGAACTTGTGCAATAATTTCATAATATCTTGTTGATTTATTACCCAATATTGATCCTCCTATAGTAGGGAGAAAGTCCCTAGATTATCTCCTCCTCCAAATATTCATAATCTACCCAATATTCTCAGAATATTATTTAAAAATAAATAATATTAGGCACAACTATGCAATTATATCTAAATCTTCCAAATGGATCTTCGCCCAATATTTTCACAATATTATTTAAAAATAATAATATTAGGCGCAAATATACAATTATATCTAAACCTTCCTAATGGACACATTAAAGCGAAAAAACATTATTAAGTGTAGAAGGAGAGGTTTAATATAGCCTTCAAGTGCTAGATGGGCCTTAATCTATGTCTTTATTGGCCCATCATACCTCCTACTGAAATTGTTGCTTATCCTCCGAGCAACCTATCCATCCTCCTTGCCTTGTTGTTCTTCGTGTATTCTGACATGTTTCATGATTTATTTGTTGGTCTATTTGATGCTCTTTCTACTGCTCTTCTTGCTACTCTTTTATTTGCATTTTTTTTCTATCTCAGAGTCACAAGGAAGCCTTAATGTAGGTTGAGTCCACTTCTTTCTCTCAGGAGATTCTTCAACTGTAATGAGTTCTATTTCTGAGGGAAACACCTTGCTTTTGGTTCATCTTCTTCGTCACTTGGATCTTGTAAATTTACTGCAAACTCAAGTGCAATGTCATCATCATACCCCCTTACCTTTTCAAAGAACCCCATCTGGTTGCAATTTTAGAAAATGGTAAGCAGTTTAATTGCAGGATTGAATTTTTGGAATCTTGGTCATGACACATCATACTATCCATCATTTTCTCATTGAATTATGGAATTTTAACATAGAGATATTTCTTCTTATAGAGGCATAAATGATGGTGAATAAGTTAAAGCAAAAAAAATGAATGATGTGATTACCAATCTACTAACTTGGATACCTTTTACCCTTGGAGAATTTACCATTATGTAGCCCAAAATTCCTGCTGCTCTTTTCTGTTTATTTGTACCTTTTGGAAATTAATTAATCATTATTCAAAACCCCAGGATTTTTTTTATTCATTAAGGAGATCCCCTGAAGTATTTCTGGTACTCTTGTAGAACTTATGTTCTTTCCTGTAGCAACTTTGTTACTTCCTTTAGCAACTCTATTTTTCTCCTTTAGCATCTTAGTTTGCACCCTTGCCATTTCCTTGCTCCCCAAGGCTTTAGGGCAAAATTTCCCTTCATATAACACTCTTATTAACTTCCTGTTGCATTTTCTCGATCTTCTTGTATCTTTTGCATGCTTCCTATATCTTCTTGTAGCTTTTTGGAGCCCTCCTGTACCAATTAAAATCTTCTTGTAGCAATCCAGAGAGGGGCTGAATATTGATTTTTGAGCTACTGGGATGATGGAGAGTAGTGAGTACACGAGCTGCACACAACCTGAATCCTGTAGAAACTAATATTTTCATGCCAAGAGGTGGTGGGTCCGCCTTTTATTTCTTTTATTTTTACTTTTTTTGGTTGGATTTTTCCATTATTATTGTTATTTTTTCTTCCATTTTTCTTTATTTTTTCATTGCATGCAAAATAAACTCAAAGTGATTTGAGTTAAATGAGATGGAACTCACCTACTCCTTCGCACTCCTTGTCTTCCATCATGACTAAATAATTACATCCCACTTTCTCAAGTCCTCTTCACTTTTGTCTTGTCCTCTCCCTTATGTGCGGGTGTCTTGGTGGAAAAGTGAAGTTAATTGCTAGATAAGGTCAAGGTTGCTCTTTTATTAATATTGGCTATAAAAACATTTTCCTTCATACACTTGTAATGCTTTTCAAGCTAAAATAAGTTCGTAGGACAAGTTTAAAATATTTCATACTCGAGCCTTACCCTTGATGTGTTTTTGTAGGTGATATTGAGGCTGTTGATATGAATGTTGAAGTTGCCTTTGGTGGTACTGAAGCTACTACTAATGATCTTGAAGTTGCATGTGATAATTTGATGGAGGTCCTCTACGTTTTCTTGATACCACTGTTTCTCTACTCTTGATATGATCTTGATGTGAGTGTTGTAGCTGATCATATATTATTTCTAAACAGAGGTAAGATTGTTGTGCATGTTTTCGGAACTCGATTGCACCTTGATTGATGATGTTCCTGTGTGTGTGCAGGTGTTTATCTCATGAATGGGATGCATCTAATGATGGAGTGCTTTTCTGAGGGTTATGAGTCCCTTCTTGGGTGTATACATTTCTTCCTCATGCTTCCTGATGGTGGGGAGAAAAAAATATCATATATTTCTTTTGATTGCACAGGTTACTGTAGGAGGAATTTCTTCCTATAGCAGCCTTTTGATGCTTTCTTATAGTCTTTAGTTGGGCATGGTGGTGTTGAAGGGAGTGATGAAAATCCATGTAAACAAGGTCGGATTCATGAGGAGGTAATGTGCAGAATGGAAAAATGGGGAACAATGTTCTGTGTGTGTGTTTTTTTTAGGTAAGACAAAGTGAACATTTTGAACAAGTTCAGGTGAAATGGAGTGGATGAGTGATTAAAGTGGTGCTGGGGGATCTCTTTCAACCTTACCTAAAGAATACATTACCTTTTTACCCCTTTCTCCAATCAGATTTGCGTCCTATAGCTTCTTCTCGGCCATCCTATAGCGATTCAAACCTTCCTGTAGCATTTCAGGACAACCTCCTGTAGCAAAATTGTTTTATGTATATCTCTCAAATAGTAGAATAGATTGACCTAAAAGTTTTTGAGCATGTTTCCATCATCCTTATTCACCTCCCCATAAAACATCTTGGCCAATGGATGCACTAATCTCGAGAAAAATTAAAATTGGTTGTAGGTGATGGAGGTCAATTTCTCGAAAAGTGTGCACCAGAATTTGCTAAAATTCCTTGAGCATGCAACCATTATCCATATTCATCTCCCCATGAAACATCTCGTCAAATGGATCAATGGTTTTAAATATATGATAAAAAAAAATTTCTTGTTGGGAATATTGAGGGGGGGGTGAATTAGTATTTCTTTTCAATTGTTATTTTACCAGTTAAAACATTTATATTCAAAACACAAGATGAACAACAAGAATAAATACTTTTATTAATATAATCTTTGCAATAAAATAGATACAATCAATATATATCTATATATATATATATATATATATATATATATATATATATATATATATATGTGTGTATGTGTATGTGGTGTGTTGTGTTTGATTCCAATCTGTTTCCAAGCACCAACTTGGACTTTTGTGAGGCTCCAACCTCCAGAGCACCAACTCTGTTTTGTCAAGGCACCAACCTTGGACTTAGGAGCATAAACTCCCAGGACACCAATCCTTCCAGTTCTGAGGCACCAACCAAGAGGGCTTCAAACCTCTGCTGCAACTTTCTGGATCTATTTTGTCAAGGCACCAACCTTGGATATAGAAGCACCAACTCCAAGGACACCAATCCTTCAAACTTCTGAGGAACCAACCCCAAGGGCTCCAACCCTCTTGTCAAGGCATGTTTGATAGTAATGTTTTGCTCTCAGAACTCTTCTTTACTGAGTTCTGTCTATTTACAGCTTCACTGTAGTCTTCATGCTACATCATCAATGGAAATCGGTCTTCATAAGAAAAAGTATATACAACTCTTCATACTGTCCACACAGAGTCTGCAATAGCCATGATGATCTCTGATAATGTCTCCACGTAGCTTTAGTGAGTCTACTATTAGCTACACTAAGATCTGATTAATTCATCGCTGGTCTAAGCCTTTCATAGGTTAGCCCAATCAACAGAGTTGCTTGTCTGTCGGATTCCTCCTATCCTGCTCGACCTTCGACTTCCTCTTGTCCTACTGGACCTTCGACTTCCTCTTGTCCAGCTGGACCTCCCGCTGCCTCCGTTTCTTCCAGTTTTTCCAATCGCCAAGCTTTCCTTGTTCTCTATTTTATATGCCTGATATGCCTGACCTTTGGCTTCCTCCTTGCTTGCTTGAGCTTCATCTTCCTCAAAACTCGCTTGACCTTTTGGCTTCCCTCCTCTGGTCGCTTTAGCTTCCTCTACGCTTGCTTGATTCTTCGGCTTCCCGGTCCATGGCTTTTTCTATCAACAGAGAGGTCCCACATGCCACGTCACTATCCAATCCCAATCAAAACTTTCTGGAGGTATTTTATAAGTCGTGCCTATATGACGCAAGATATCCTTTTCTTAATTCCTCGCCTATGCACGTTTCTCAAGGCATACCTTAGAGCATATTGCTATTGCAATGGTTCAGGCCCACTAAACTATCAAAAGCATTCATTTATGCTTTTGGCCTTAAAAACCTGGGCAACATTACTTATCAGAATACACAGGAATACACAGAAAAAACCAACTGAATGCTTAAGGTTGGATCTTAAAAATAATACACCCATATCTATTAAACTTTCAGGTTCGTTCATTGAGGCCTTTTCCGCTATACTCCTCTGATCTCCGATCGCGCTTTATCAACCTTCACATGATCGGCCCATCGCACATAACATAGTTGATTCCCAATTGCCAACGGAGTGGATGCAATATGGTATTAAACAGTTATTAATAAGTCCGTCGGACCCATACCCTTATCGAAATCCCTAGATTGACATTCCTTTGTACATTGCGATTACCATGGATGCGACATTTGATTAAGCCATGCTATAATGGTGTAGTCAAGTCCACAATTATATCGCAATCGACAGATTTCAATGTGGCAAAACTTTAGCAAGGCTTGGGATATTGTGACGGACGCGATATTACAATAAGGCATGTTATAATGTTGCAGCGGGTCCGCATACGTATCGCAATAGACATTTTAATGTGGCAAGGCTTTAAAGAGGCTTGCGATATGGTGGATGCAATGTAACTTTAATATGTATTACAATGGAATCCTCGGGCCCATGTATTGTATCACATCTATATAATATATATATACTCCTCCATTCTTAACTTTGGTTAATGCAGACTTAACCCATAACCCTTTATCCCCTTTAATTCTATTATAACCCTCGTATAATTGGAATATACACAAACACACGGGAACTTGCATTTTCTGTTTTTTTGTAGCCTTGGCAAGTTTATCGATGCTTACCTTTATCAGGCTCATTCTCCATCGTAGATTAACTTGTGCTAGATCCAATGACTATAAGAGATTTCAGGTGGAAAAATAGCACGGAGAATACCCGCTCGATAAAGCGGTTTTCTCTCTCCACCCTTGAGCTACGTGTCGCTTGGTTAATGGAATCGGGCACTCTCCTCTAAATACCACTTACTGCCTTATGTCCACCTGAAAACCACTGCCACTATTACAAATCCGCCTTTTGGAATATAACCACGTGCATTCACTTTGACTTTAACCCGATATTATATACTTTAACCCGATATATGTGGTTATATACTTTAACCCGATATATACTCCTCCGCTCTTTTTTGCTCTGATATGACTCCGCAATGGCTTCTGATGCACTACTCCAATAGCTCTTCTCTGATATTCCTCCGATATTGCATGATATGGCTCCTCAGTTAACTGCTCTTCCGCTAGCTTCTCCTCCTGATGTGTGTTCCTCTTTGTTCTTTATAATGAACAATATGGCTGTTTATGCTCCTCCGCTACGTGTGTTATGCTCTTGACCTGCAAGAAGATACTTGAATACCAAATATGTGAAGAAATATAACCCAGAACACAGAACAATGAGAAATAGCAGCATGTATTTTATTATTCAGAAATGAAAGCAATGTTCACTTGCCTCTTCGAGGGGGCAACCGCCAATAGAGTAGTGCTTGATTACAAAATAGGACACGATGCTCCTCAAGGAGAGTCTCTATCCTTTATATAGGATTCATACATGCAATACCATGGGTCAGTGTTGTGGTTCTTATTAATACCGTCTATCTAATACCATGTCCCATTTGCAACTAGCTGTGGTCCGTTCTTTAAATGCGGGTCAACCACTTACAATTATTAATATGGGCTTTATTGACTCTTTAACTAACTATAACTATGACTCGACCCTATTACATAAATAAGGGGGTTAGGGTTGGACCCTAACATTCCCTCCCCCATAAAAATAGCCTTGTCCTCAGGGATGAAGCTGCAGAAACTGCTAAAGAACAGTGGCTAGTTCCCAGGTCGCATCTTCTGGAGAGGTGTCTTTCCACTTGACGAGGACTTCCTTTATCGTGCGGCGACGTAGGTGCCATTTTCGCGTGTCAAGAACCTGTTTAGGTTGGAGCCAGATTGAACCTTCTTCATCTAATTTTGGTATACTGGTTTGAATTCTGCAATTGTTCCCAACCACTTTCTTGCGGTATGAGACATGGAAGGTGGGATGGATTTTTGCAGTGGGTGGAGGGGCTAGCTTGTAGGCTACTTCTCCGATGCATTGAAGTATTTGATACGATCCTTAGAATTTTGGAGATAATTTCTGACAACCCTTGTCTTTGAGTGATGTTTGCTTATATGGTTGTGGCCTCAAGAATACTTGATCCCCTTCTTGAAATTTTCACTCTGAACAATATTGGTTTGCCTATTGCTTCATGCAATTTTGAGCTTGATGGAGATTCTCTTTGAGGTGGGCAACCATGGTTGCATGGTTCTGTAGGAGTTGATCAACTGCTTGTACCTTAGAGCATCCCTAGATATAAGAAGTAGGTGAAGGGGGGAGTTGACCATAAGCTACTTCATATGGAGTCATCTTGGTGGTGGCATGATAGTTAGTATTATACCACCATTCGGCTAGAGGTAACCACTATACCCATGTTTCTTTTCTGAAGTGAAACACCTGAGGTAGGTCTCTAGACATTTGTTGACTGCTTTAGTTTGACCATTAGTTTGGGGATTATAGGAAGTACTGAGTTGTAGTTGGGTACCTTGTAGCCTGAAGAGTTTATGCCAAAAGTTACTAGTGAAGATCGGGTCACGATTAGACACAATGGAAGTGGCAATGCCATGAAATTTGAAGATTTGGTCCATGAAAGATTGAGCCACCAAAGCAGGTGTGTTACACTGAAATTTGTCACCATGACTATCTGCAGTTAATATGGCTCCATCAATAGTCATATTATCCTCCTTGTCAAGCCTCATACCTCTGCTCTTCATGTCAAACTTCAAAAAGGGAGAAAGTCACTTAAAAACATGTTTATCTCTGGGTAGGCAGGTTCTCTCTACCTTGCCTGCGTGTACGCACTCCAAACACACTGTGCCTGCGTACTTGTACGCTCTGTAAGCCGAAGGATGGGTGCGTACCCCTGTAAAGGTCAAAAGGCGCGAGTTTTATCTTTAAAAAGTTACTTGTGGTCACTTCTAGAGCCTTCTAGAAGAGTGTTTGACGTGTATTGAGCACCTCCAGATGGTTCATGCATCCCTATGATAGAGGAACTTATCCCATCAAG
>APFE031627865.1:1027-12906 GCA_000404065.3 Pinus taeda | reverse complement strand
CATGTCCATATATGCGAGTTACTTGCTTTCCTTTTCACGTTTATAATTGCTCATTCCTCTCCCTTTTCATGAATTGACTTATTACTGATTATTTCAAGTCTCCAAATCTTATAATACTTTGGACATTTATGTTTTTGAAAGTGACAGTTCATCACACCTCAGACTAATCTAGCTCATTTCTATATTCTAGTCGCGGGTTGGCCCATAGGACTCAATATTTAACCTATAGCTCTCATACGATATGTCATATACCCCATTTACCTTAGAAAATAATTATTTTTAGTGTCAACTACAATTTCCTTCTCTATTCTTTAAATCGTATATAAGTTCCCTACATTATTTTATAATATTTTGTTCTATATTGATAACTATTATTCATGTATGGGGATCCATATACTCCCACTGTATTAAAGAAGGATTGCGTGTGAGTTTTTCCTTGTTTCACTAACCATGAGTTTCTTTATATTTCACACACACACACACGCACACACACACACACACACACACACATATATATATGGAAGTTATACCTAAAAATACTAGGTGATAATTGGAAATGGTATTGTTATTCCAAGATTGATTTAAACTTATTTCATATCTATGTAAGTGAGTGAGCATATTAATGTGAGACTTGAGGGTCTAGCTACATGCCCCTCTGCTTGTATACTTGGAAAAAAAAATAACTACCAGCTAATCGTTCCCATGTGCACCTCACGTGCCTAATAAACTAGACCATGGAGAGTGGTAGATTTTTGGGGAGGTGTGGACGGTCACGATTGTTTGGGAAAACCATAGGGTTTCCTTTTTAGTATCACCTTTGGTGGCCTTTGATTATTCTTTTTTTTCTGGAAACAAAATATGGTGTCCATCTCCGAAAAGCCACCAAACTTCTCTTACATTGTTTCTCTAGTTTTAAGGTGATTTAGCTCAGATTCCTAGCTAGACATTGGAGAGCTCGTCGGATATTTCATCTGTGACATGATGGTAAGCTCTTATCCCCATTTATGTGGCATCCACAGTTGAACTAGAGTCAAGTTGTTTCTTGATAGCATTAACATTCCTTATTTTTGTTTTTAGTATCTTTGGCTTGCCCCTTACATGCCTGGTTTCCTGGTAGAGGGGTCAACTTCTTAATATAGGTAAAATCTTTTCACACGATTTCTGAAATTTCAATTTTGGGTGTTGTTCGATTAAATCATTAAACCGTGCTTGAGAAACAAATTTCCCTTCCTTGTTTTCTTTATTAAATTTTCGATGCCATTATTGCAAGATGAAACCTTACTAATTTCCATGGGGGTTTCATCTATCACTATCTTAATTTCACTGGATTTATAACATAATTAGGATTACTACATATTATTTTCCTACCCAACTAAATTTTTGATTGGAGAGAAAAAGTACACGTATGTTTTGTTCTGCTCTACCCAGAAATTCCTTGAAGATTTCATGACGCAGTTGCAAACTATATTTGGGTAATAAGGTATATATCAGTTTGGTGTTGGTTGCCTGTACACTCCCACTTCTTTTAATTCATATGAACTTCAACTAGAACAGTTTTTTTCACCTCTTCTAGAGGTGCTTCCGAACTTGATTTCCCTTACTTTATTCATAGTCTATAATAAGGGTTTCCATGTTTTTTTAATTAATTTTGAATGTTTCCTACATGATGCCCATCGTCAATACTCCTCATGATACCCTTCCATAACATATATGAGAGGGAGAGATTTGCATATTTACTGACTCCTCAGGTTGCTCTTGTTACAAAGGTAAATTGATGTTCTCGCAAACATTTCATAAGATAACTCCTATACTTTTTCTCCTTGTAATAATAAAATATTTTTTCCCATTTATTTACCTAGGTGTATATTCCCAGTGTTTTACATCCATCACAGGTACTTGTACTTCCAGGAACTCTTACTTTTCCTTTTATTTATTTCATAACAACTTGGATTTCTATTACCTCCCATTAAGGCTAATTCTTTCTCTCTGCTCAGATGGGACTCTCTGCTACCATTCCCTATAGCATTTATATTGTAATGTGATCATCTAGGGACTAAGGAGTTGGCCTTACTCATGGAATGTATATCTCATTCAAAAATTTCTCTCTTTTTCCATTTAATAGCATTAGTTTATCAATTCTATGAAGATTCTAACTGTGACTTCTCACCTTTTTGCTATAGGTATAACATTTGACACTCTAAGAAATATTTGCATCTATTGGGTGTTAACTTTTCTTCTTAGTCCACACTTTTACTCCTATTTTGTTTACCCTCAGGTCGGTCATTTTCCGAGAATTTCACACTTTGTGCATGCATCACTGTGATACATGACTTTCCACTAGGAATTTTAGACTTTTCATATAGGGTTTCTTAATGTTGTTGACTTCAACCCCATGAGGGTTTACTACAACTTATTTGGGTTATGATTTCCTATTGTCAAGGGTATTGGCCTTGAGCTCTAAATGTAATGGATATCCAGTTATGTCCTTGGACTATTGTTCATGTTAAAGAATTTTGTCTAATGTATGAAATATAGTTTAATTTACACATTATTATGTTTAAATCAAAATTTCATTAATAGGCTATGGGTCATACATTTGTGTCTGTTCTTTAATGAGTATTCGAAGTCAACTTGAATTCGTTCATTTTTCTACAAGTTTTATAATTAGCAATTTGCATGAAGTTCTATGATTACTTCCAGCTTAAGTCAACCTTTACAAAGTTTGCCTTTACTTATAATGCTAGTGTTTACCAATGGTTTCTTTATATATCACTCTAGCTCTACTTTTCATATACTAATTTCTACATAACGTTTACAGTAGCTTTATAATAATTACTGTAACTGAAAATATTTAGGTAATTATTTGGTATATCTAGTATACACTAGATTCATCATACAATTTTTCCATATTGATCTCTTATGCGACTTACCGTTCACGTATTTATAATTTTACACTACTTTCTTGCTTTGTAATCATTTTTGGTTTTCTAGAATCGTTGTATAGACAATTTATCTCACACACACACACATATATATGTCTTTAAGCTTCACTATTGCATTTATTGTAATATTTTAGTGTCCATCTTTTTCTATGAAGCCCCTCCTTATACTTTATGTACTAATCTTTTGTATATTAACCACTAGTTGTTTAAGCTTTAAGTAATTTCATTATACAGTTACTTCTAATATACTTTTATAAAATGTAAGACTTCTAGGATCTGTAATGTGCATATTCTAGAGAAATTAATATAAATAGAGTTATGTTTATACGAACAAGTACTCCTTTACTTACCTTTCTAGATAGACTTACAAATATAAAAATATCGTACATTGAGAGATATGAAAATGATGGTAATCTCTAACTTTCTTTTCTCTTAGACTATACATACTTTCTAATAATAATAATACATCAAAAATATCATTAGATAAGTTTTTTTTTCTTTCTTTAGTTGTTATCTAATATACCCTTAAACTTTATTCTCCCAGTTATTTTCTTTGGAGTTACAAAGAATTCCAAAAGTTCCTAGACATCATTTTATTTAATATCAAATAACTCCAATATAACATTAACCTTTATAGTAAGACAGATCCTTAACTTCACATTACTTTTCTCATTAGGAACTTTTTTTGACATGGTTCTCCTAGGTGTGTGCATATCAAAATATTAGACAAAGAACAACAATAAAAAAAATAATACATAATCTTGCATGTGGATATTATAACATCAATATCAACACAAATACACATTCTTGCTCCTCTTCTCTCACCATAAGTTATTGAACTATGCAAAAATAAAAATGAAAGAAGGATTTAACAAAAGTTCAACTACCCCTTACTTCTTAGGTAATATTTCAGAATAGAGCACCTTCCATCCAACCTTGAACTATCTCCCATAGTTCCCTCGAGCTAAGACCTTCTTGCCTGTAAAATCTTCCCCCTCATTGATTCCTGGTGGTTTATTTTATAGACTTCTTCCCAACAGATTTTAGCAGCCTCCTACTTCAAGGTTTCCCAACCTTTTTACCTAAATCTTTTTGTTTTAGTTTTTTTCAAAAAAATACTTTTCTACAATGTGTATTATTTATTGATTCATGGTGGTTTATTTTATAGACTTCTTCCCAACAGATTTTAGAAGTGTCCTACTTCAAATTTTTACCTGAATCTTTTTGTTTTAATTTTTTTCAAAAATATACTTTTCTACGAATGTATTATCTATTTTTCTGCATTTAATATTTTTAATAGTAAGAACCATTTAGAAACACGAATTGGATCAGCAAACCACCAATTTCAAATTTTATTCTGAAAACCACCATTTTCGAATTTTATTTTGCTATGAAATCATGAATGGATATCTATATTCTTGCAAATGATTAGCATGAAATCCTATCACAGTACTTGCACGAAAGAAATACGGGGCACGAGAAACATGAATATGAGGGAGGCCTCTGTGTGGTGGGAGACTGTGTGGTGGGAGAAACTGTGTTTGGTTCAAGAGCCAATTAATTTCCTGGTACATTTAAAGGATTGAGTGTGAGCGGTGACTGAATCGCGAAACCGGTCTCCTTCGACTGCCATGTTAATATGATGCGCTGACGCGTGCTTTCCAGCATCAATGGAGCTCTCATAACTCCTCATTAACTCACCCTTGCCGTTAGCTTTCACTTGCTGCTCCTCCTCTGATTTTGCTTTGCAACATCCAGGAGGACTTGGAGCATTGCCTGGGCATTGAGGTGCAGCTGGAGGGCACATAGAAAGTGACGCCTCAACGGAAGAATGAACGTTACGTTGGTGTGAAGGAGTTGGAAGATGGGGATTGGGTTGAGGAAGGGTGTTGTGAACGTTACTACTTTTATGCGGTTCTCCTTCGACTGCGATGCTAACTTGATCTACTGACGCGTGCTTTCGAGCATCAATGGAGCTCTCATAATTCCTCACTAACTCCGCCTTTCCATTGGAAATCACTTTCGAATTTGCAGTGCAACATCCAGAGGACTTGGAGCATTGCGTGGGCATTGAGGTGAAGCTGGACGGCACACAGAAAGTCCTGCTGCCCACGCCCCAACTGAAGAATGAATGTTCCGTTTGTGTGAAGGAGTTGGCAGATGGGGATTGGGTTGACGGGCAGCAAGCACGAGTAGGGGGTTGCGACCATCACCTCCAACCTATTGCCATCCTCCTGCTGCCGCGGCTTTAAGAGAAGATTGAATGTTACTGCGAGCATTTCCGTCGGGTTGAGGTGCAGGAGAAGCTGCAACCCGAAGAAAGGGGCCTTCCTTAACCAACAACGTCGACATAAGTAGGGCGACGGTAGTAAGTAGAATGACAGAAACATTAGTTTTCATTTTCCTAGGGTAACGCATCATCCTTTTCTGCTCTTATGTTCAACGAAGGCTTTGGTATCGTGACAATCTTCTGTGGATGGGGTAGATGGTTGATAGCATGTAAGTATTGGAGATAATGAGAGCTATGGAAATAGTGTGTAAATATTGGAGATAATGAGAGCTATGAAGCTATACTTGCATATGAAATATTTGAGATAATGAGAGTTATGGAAACGTGATTTATGGTTGAGTTGTAGTTGCAGATGAAATATTTGATGCATGCATACAATGCATTACGAGGGAGATTCGTTTTTATATGCATACATAGAGGGGAGGAGCGGAGGCACACCCTGACCCTGGATTGTTGAATACAATTCAAATTAATTACAGATTCTTCGTTCGTGGAGCAGACGGAAGATAAACGATTGTCTAAAGGTCGCAATGGCAAACTCCCGCTTTAACGTTCAAACTCCTTAACATTAACCAGTGGTTTCAACTTTGTGGGTTGACTGCGTGGAGAGAGCGTGGAATAGTAATGTGTGAGCGGGTTGGGATGTTTGACTTTGTTGCTTTATTCATCTCGGGTGTTGAATTGACTTCGGGCTAATGGAAGCAGAACTAGGTTTGTGAAAACAGCATTGTCGGACCCATTCGGATTCGGAACACTTGCAAACTAGGTTTGTGAAAACAGCAATATCGGCCAGATTGAGATTTAGAAATCCAATTACACACCAAAAACCAAACTTAAATTCTAATTTATGACCTATAATAGCTACACCTATTATTCCATGTAATATAAAATGTTATTTTATAATTTTATACTTCAAATCCCAATCAAAAATGTCTATCTTAATTTATTTTTTTATAAAATCACTAACTTCAATTTTTTATTTAAATTTGATAAATTTACCGATTCTAAATATACAAATTACATATATTCTTCTTTTATTTTACCAATATCCATTATCTAAATAGCTTATTCTATATTATTGTATAAATCAAACGTCATAGATTTTTACAAATATTAAAGCAATGCTAACGAATTTCCTATACAAATTCTTATTTCATAATAAGAGGTGTTAATCCGACTGTATGCCATTTCCCCAATCCCAAAGGGGTTTGTGAAGACTATTAAATAGAAATTTATAATTTTGGTTAGTCTTACTATATTAATCCATGAACCAAATAAACCGTGCATTGTATCGAATTTCAAATCCATGTATTAATTAACGAACTGAATCAAACTATCAAATTTCCGAACTTTTCCTTCCAGTACGACCGAATTTGGTAAATATGCATTATATCACCTATGCCACATATGTTAAGAGGGAACCAAACAGAAAGGCTCAAGGCCTGTAGCGAAATCCATTTCTCCGAATAAAACTATTGTGCTAGTAGATATAAAAAAGTTTTTCTCATTATATCACATATGGCCAAATATGCTGAGAGGAAACCAAACAAAAATGCTCAAGGTCCATAGCAATACTTAAAAATACTTCGCTTCCACGGTATCCAAAAGAAGCACAACATAATAGCAAATAAAAAATATCATATCTATATTCTTCAGAACAAAAATAAGATGTAGACCACCTTGAAGAAACCAAACGTGTAAGACACATGAGAATTGATGTCAAAAATACCTAAAGCCACCATTTCTAATCATGATAAGAGAAAATTAGCAATGAGTACTATTACTTAGAGGATCTGTGTGATCACCACAGGCAAAGTCACTCATAAGGAAGGTTTCCACATGATCGAAATGGGAGTCCACATAGTCCGGGCATAAATCGCTCTTGTGTCGTAGATTGGCATCGTTCGGTACCAAGTCGGAAGTTGCTTCGTCTTTCACTAGCCATTCTTCCTCTACTCATAGTGATGCTAGCAGAACGTGTCGGAATGTAGAAGATTTAGTTGAAGGCACTAGTCATACAAATTTTGTTGGACATCTCCATATTTTATCTGATTATCTAGCTTCCTATTTTCATGCAGCAAAAACAATGAGATTGATGAGCTAGTGTATCTTACCATTCCCTCGCAACCTTAGTATCTAGGTCTCAAGTTGGACGAGCGCTCGCGACAACCACCAATGGATGGGAGAGTCGAAAAACTAAGATCATGGGTACAGGCGTGCCCATGATGTGCGACAGTCGTGCGGACGTAGTGGCAGACACATTCGGTTAAAGGTGAAATTAACTTTAGTTCCTTTTAAATGTGTCATCATTTCGAACAAATAGTGAGATGGAGAAGGAAATCTTAACACCATCATCGGTTAGTGGGTATTTTATCTAGCATGCCATGAAATGGGCATTTTATCTAATGATTAATTGGATATATGATTTTTGAGCTCATTCTTGAGTAGAACTAAGTTCAGGAAAACACACAATGATCAATGTTTGGAGGTGGATGCTTGTGAATCCCTGGTGATATAATATTTTATGGCCATAATCTAGTGTTTACATGAGCACATCATAGAAATTTTGGACTCATTGAAAAAATAGATTCCATAAAGGGGATGTGATTAACGAGAATGATGAAATTGAGATGGACATGGGTATCGTTTCGAATACAATTATATGCCATTGATCACATCTATAACGTATTTAGGTGAGATTAGAGTATTGCTGATTTTTATTTATATCCTAAGCAAGAAACTACTAGGGTTTGATATTGATCCGTATGTTGAGGTAGGGTTTGTGAATATATGATAATTTATTAAACAAACATATTCATAGCTTGACGTGTTGATCATGAAACTGTGGTTTATATCGATGATGGTTTGGTAATGTTGTTGATGTTGTAAGAGGACTGAAAATAAAAATGACTGTGTGGCAGTAAACTTATTTGTTTATCTTGATTTAGTAGAAAATAGATAGATCGATCTAGTCTAAAAATTCTGAAATGTTGTCCATCGTTGTGAGATTAAGGTTGGAGCCTTCAGCACAAGTGGCAACTTTCTCATCAGGGTGGCAGGGTGGCACAAGGCGGGATAGTGGAGTCTCCTTTAGGTTGGAGCATGATAACACTTCAGGGTGGTAGTGTGATTCTAGGGTATGTTAGAGCTTGCAAAAATTATTGCCTCCTTCCTGTTGCAGCTCGTGAATATGGTTTTGTAGCATCCTTCAAGTCGAACCTATAAACTAGGATGTTGGAGCATTGTTCTAGTTGGAGCTAGTAAACCAAGAAATTGGAGCGTCCTTTAGGTTGGAGCTTGTAAATGAGGGAGTTGGAGCCTCCTTTAGTTGGAGCTTAAAATATTGATGTTAATTTTATTAAAGACAGATATTAAGAAACATTTTGTTGTTTTTCTCCCTTAATGGTTTCCACCTAAAAATATGGTCTCTACTATCTTGGTGTTTGTGCATTGTTGAGTGGTATTGTTTATTTTTCATGTGATGTTGATTTATGTTGATATGATTTCAGTGATAATTTATGCTCTATGAGGTTCAAAAATATTGATTCATGATAAATATTTATTCACCCCCCTCTCAATATTTCCAACACCTGGGGACCACACCCAGCCTGGACCACATTGACCCTTAGCATGCTTAGATTTTCACCCATATATTTTCAAATGAGTGACCTATACAACACGAAGTGCCTTAACATAATACACTGAAATTTATGCCCCGTGGACGATTTTTAAAAGGTATTTTTAAAAATTTAGTAAACATTCAATTTTATTAAGGGAATTTCGATGATTAAAATGTTTTTTTTTAAGGAAATAATAGAATAATATCTAAACTAATAAAATAGGAGTTAGGAATCAGAAAAAGAAAAAAAGGAAACCTATTTTTTCATTACATTTTTTTGTTTATCTGCTAATATATTTACTCAAATATTAACTATGTACACCCCAAGGAAGAAAAGTGAAGTTTGTTGTGCATTATTGAAGAATATTCTAGATGTGAACTCGTTGAAGTTAGAGCTTTTTGAAGTGCTTATTAATATGTTGAGTTTTGCAAGGGTATGGATATCTTTGTAGTGAATTTTTTTTATATACTAAATTGAGAATTAAATATATAAACACCTTTTTTAGACCTATTTGAATGTGGATTCAAACTCTTAAAATGACTGCTTCAAATATTAATGTGAAACTATTGGTGAAGGAAATTGAGCTAGAACATGAGCAAACCCATGAGCATATTTTTCATAGGAATATTAACGATAAAACAGGGGTAATTGATTATTTCGGGCCTATTTACACATGAAAATCACATTGCAAACACTTAATTGTAGCCTTAGTATGAAGATTGAAAGTTTTTCAATGTTCTTTGTGCTTTAATTAAACAACCTAAAGGATTTTATCATCATTATAGAAATCTTCATTGTGTTGAGCATTACAACTTCCTAGGGTTTGTACTAGAGTGCACTTCCTATCGAAGTACCATTTAGCAATTGAGATGATCTTGTTCTTCAACACCTTAAAGGAGAAAACACTGGACTAGGAAGACATCAGTTTTATAAGCTTTGAGTTGAAAGTAAGCTTAATGTAAATACTGACATGTGATCGTTCATATGGCTACATTATATGTGCTCGAACAGGTGAGGCAACAAAATATACAATTAAATACATTATGTTTGGTCACTATATGGTTGCAATATATTGCTACATTTGGATGATACGACATGCTTCAATTATATTCATACTTGTGATATTCCTTCACCAATGTCAAATTAACTTTAGTTCATTTTAAGTGTGTCATCATTTCGAACAAATAGTGAGTTTTAGAAGGAAATATTAACACCATCACTGGTTTGTGGCCATTTTGTCTAACATTCCATGAAATGTTAATTGTATCTAATGATTAATTCGATATATGATTTTTCAGCTCATTCTTGAGTAGAATTGGGTTCAGGAAACACACAACAATCAATGCTTGGAGGTGGATGCTTCTGAATCCCCGGTGATATAATATTTTATGGGCATAATCTAGTTTTAGCATGAATAGGTCATAGAGGTTTTGGACTCATTGACAAAATATATTCCATAAAGGGGATGTGATTAACCTGAATGATGAAATTGAGATGGGCATGGGTATCTTTTTTAATATAATTATATGTTATTGATCACAATTATAACGTATTTAGTAGAGATCAGAGTATTTGCTTATTTATATTTATATACTAGGCAAGAAACTTCTATTGTTTGATATTGAGCAAGATGTTGAGTTAGGGGTTGTGAATATATGATAGTTTTTTAAACATTGAGATTCATAACTTGATTTGTTGATGATGATTTGGTAATGTTGTTGATGTTGTAAGAGGAGCGACAGTAAAAATATTTGTGTGGAAATAAAATTATTTGTTTATCTTGATTGAGTAGATAAGAGATATGTGGATCTATTCTAAAAATTGTGAAATGTGTTCTGTCATGGTGAGCTGAAGGATGGATCCTTCAACACAAGTGGCAACTTGCTCAGCAGGGTGACAGGGTGGTGCAAGGTAGGAGAGTGGATTCTCCTTTAGGTTGGAGCATCAGAACAATTCACAGTGGCAACGTGATTCTAGAGTATGTTAAAGCCTGCAAAAAATATTGCATCCTTCTACTTGTAGCTGGTGAATATGGTTTTGGAGCATCCTTCATGTCGAACATATAAACTAGGATGTTAAAGCATTTTTCTGGTTGGAACTGGTAAACCAAGGCATTGGAGCATCCCTTAGGTTGGAGCCTATAAATGAGGGGGTTGGAGAATCCTTCAGTTGAAGCTTAAAATGTTGAGAAAAAATTATTAAAGACAGATATTAAGAAACATTTGGTGGTTTTTCTCCATGAATGGTTTCCTCCTAAAAATATGGTCTCTATTGTCTTGATGCTTGTGCATTGTTGAGTGGTATTGTATATTGTTCACGTCATTTTGATTTATGTTTATATGACGTTAATGATAATTTATACTATATGAGGTTAAAAAATACTAATTGATGAGAAATACAGACTCAACCCCTCTTAGTATTTGCAACACCTTTGGACCACACCCAATGTGGACCACACCAACCCTTAGCATGTTCATATTTTTTCCCATAGAGTTTCAAACCAGTGACCTTTACAAAACAAAGTGCCTTAACTTAATACCTTCTACTTTGTGCCCCATGGGACAATTTTTAAATGGTATTCTGAAAAATTAGTATCCATTCAATTTTACTAAGGGAATTTCGACGATTAAAATGTATGTTTTAAGGAAATAATAGAATAATAGCTAAACTAATAAAATAGGAGTTAGGAATTAGAAAAATAAAAAAAAGGAAAACTATCTTTTCATTATATATATATCTTTTCGTTTTTATATGCATACAAAGAGGGGACGACACACCCTGATTCGTTTTTATATGCATACAATTGAAATTAATTACATATCCTTCGTTCGTAGAGCAGACAGAAGATAATTATAGGCGTGCCCATGATCTGCGACAGTCATGCGGACGTAGTGGCAGACGCATTCGGTTAAAGGTGAAATTAACTTTAGTTCCTTTTAAATGTGTCATCATTTCGAACAAATAGTGAGTTGGAGAAGGAAACCTTAACACCATCATCGGTTAGTGGGTATTTTATCTAGCATGCCA